>NDFZ01003994.1:0-46435 GCA_002192655.3 Mamestra configurata
TTTTTTTTTTGGGCCAGCTACCATGTTTATCGAACTCCGTAGAAAAGCCGCTGCCGCCGCCGCCTTCCAAGTGCCTGTTGGTATTTTAACAGTAATTTTGACGAAATATAATAAACCTACATTCTTGACAACCGAAAATCAATCATTCCTATCATGCACAGCGACCGTTGGGCGTTCCAATTTTAAAATCAAAATCATACCGCAAGATGGACGACAGTGAAAGCGCGGTCATTGGTCGTTGGCAGGCTGCGTGCGCATCTAAACACGAATACCAAGATAACTTTACATCTCAGTAGCACCTTATCTTCACGAAATAAGGTTTAGTTTTGATTGGTTGGGTTTTATGCATTAGTTTGTCGTACACTACCGCTCTGCGACGCACGCGCGCGACGTCAAATGAGAGATAATTGTTCTTTTGTTTATTTGTTTATACTTTGCGTTCATTGCTTTGTTTATTGCTCGGGTGGTGTAAAGATTATATTTTATTAAGTGTTAAAGTAATTCTCTTAAGAGAGTGGCTTCTGGTGTTTGTGGCTTGTGGAGATAGAACTCCTATATTTAATTTTTCATAATAATTCTTAGCAGGAGCCCGGAGTCTGAAACGATTGATGGCAATCAATGCATTGGATTTAGACGTACATACTACACGTACACTTCTGCTTTACCCTGCAGGGAATATGGGCGCGATATTATGCTTTATGTAGAGACATTAACGCTCATAGGACACCAACTCACAGCGCACATATCGAATTTGACCAGTTGTTAAAATGTGCGCGCGTCTCCCACGCGCCTTTCTTTCTTCAGACTTCGGAATTTTTTGTATATTTTATGCCTCTTGTCCTGACGTATGTCATATTCTATGATCAAGTTCGCCATGCAGAGATCGCGGATCGCGATCGGAAGAACTATGCGACCACGACGCGTTGCCGACGCGTTTCTTATACGGGTGCTGAGCGTGCAAGGCGTGCTTGATCATTAACACGTTAACGGTCCAGTGTACCCCATGTGGTACACGTGGTAAGGTTCTGTCAATAGGGAATATGCATGCATTTATTGGCTCTAGTAAACAATTATGAAATATTTTTTTGAATACCTTCATCAGCGATGAAGTTTTAAAGCTTCAAAGATGACAATTAGAAAGAGAAGTCCGATACGAACTCTGACGTCAAATACTATGTCGCCTATACAGCTGCCATAGAAAACGGTGTCTCCGCGAGAGAGACAGATATATTTGTTTAAAATAGTCATATCTCGTTTGTTTTTCGATCAATTTTGATTCTAATTTCACTGTTAGTATTATATTTTTGTATATTTTCAGATAAAGTGTATAGATAATAAATATTTTTTTCATGCATATTCCCTATTCTNTTTATCGAACTCCGTAGAAAAGCCGCTGCCGCCGCCGCCTTCCAAGTGCCTGTTGGTATTTTAACAGTAATTTTGACGAAATATAATAAACCTACATTCTTGACAACCGAAAATCAATCATTCCTATCATGCACAGCGACCGTTGGGCGTTCCAATTTTAAAATCAAAATCATACCGCAAGATGGACGACAGTGAAAGCGCGGTCATTGGTCGTTGGCAGGCTGCGTGCGCATCTAAACACGAATACCAAGATAACTTTACATCTCAGTAGCACCTTATCTTCACGAAATAAGGTTTAGTTTTGATTGGTTGGGTTTTATGCATTAGTTTGTCGTACACTACCGCTCTGCGACGCACGCGCGCGACGTCAAATGAGAGATAATTGTTCTTTTGTTTATTTGTTTATACTTTGCGTTCATTGCTTTGTTTATTGCTCGGGTGGTGTAAAGATTATATTTTATTAAGTGTTAAAGTAATTCTCTTAAGAGAGTGGCTTCTGGTGTTTGTGGCTTGTGGAGATAGAACTCCTATATTTAATTTTTCATATTAATTCTTAGCAGGAGCCCGGAGTCTGAAACGATTGATGGCAATCAATGCATTGGATTTAGACGTACATACTACACGTACACTTCTGCTTTACCCTGCAGGGAATATGGGCGCGATATTATGCTTTATGTAGAGACATTAACGCTCATAGGACACCAACTCACAGCGCACATATCGAATTTGACCAGTTGTTAAAATGTGCGCGCGTCTCCCACGCGCCTTTCTTTCTTCAGACTTCGGAATTTTTTTTATATTTTATGCCTCTTGTCCTGACGTATGTCATATTCTATGATCAAGTTCGCCATGCAGAGATCGCGGATCGCGATCGGAAGAACTATGCGACCACGACGCGTTGCCGACGCGTTTCTTATACGGGTGCTGAGCGTGCAAGGCGTGCTTGATCATTAACACGTTAACGGTCCAGTGTACCCCATGTGGTACACGTGGTAAGGTTCTGTCAATAGGGAATATGCATGCATTTATTGGCTCTAGTAAACAATTATGAAATATTTTTTTAAATACCTTCATCAGCGATGAAGTTTTAAAGCTTCAAAGATGACAATTAGAAAGAGAAGTCCGATACGAACTCTGACGTCAAATACTATGTCGCCTATACAGCTGCCATAGAAAACGGTGTCTCCGCGAGAGAGACAGATATATTTGTTTAAAATAGTCATATCTCGTTTGTTTTTCGATCAATTTTGATTCTAATTTCACTGTTAGTATTATATTTTTGTATATTTTCAGATAAAGTGTATAGATAATAAATATTTTTTTCATGCATATTCCCTATTCCGTGTAACCTATGCGGTAAACGAACTCTATGGGTTCTAGTCCTGAAAATTGTTAGTGTATTCTGAGAGGACTGTTAATGTGAGTAGGTAAGCATTTTACAATGTGACAAGACCCCTTAAATATAACATCGCGCCGCAAAAAAATGACGCTCGTGTGTAGGTACACGTCCTTCATTTGAAATCGTTTATTTTCTATTTCCCAGAAGCAAAGAGTCCTATCTAATCTTTTGTATTCTACTGTATTCTACTTGTATGAAGATGTCGCTGGAAAATTGCAAAAACCGTAAGATTGTAAAATATCGCGTGAAATTATAAACTACTTTTTCTTAATAAGATACGCATATTTTGGAAACTATTGAATTTGGACGGGATTGATTGTAAATGTTACCGGATGTTTACTTTCACACGAAAACATGAAAATTGTAGACTTGTGCTCTAATTGGTCGCCAGTTTATGATAGTCCTCAATTTCTCGGAATGACTTCGCGAGATTATAGACTATCAAATTTTGATGCGTAAAATAGTATTCCAAATGTTCAGTTGACAATTTTTCGAGAGTTTACAATCTCTCAAGTTATTTTATAATCTTACGGAGTTTGCTATTTTCCGGTGGCATATACAAAACGATTTTTTCATAATATATCGAGAAATTATAATCTAATAAATATTTATTACAATATCTACAATTTTCCAGTGATATTTAAATGTATTATTTTGCACGTTTCTTTCATTTAGAATAGGTATATTAAGAAAATAATAATGACTTTTTTAGGAAATTCCACCTTAGTGACATACATCATTCTAACTTCTTTAATGTAGACAATCATTGAAAACTCAGCCTTATTACGGTGGTGACGCTCTGTATCACTTGAAAGGTCAGTACACACTACACAGTACAAGTACCGAGTAGATTCGAGGTACATATAAGTACATAAAATATAGTATCTGATGGAAGTTATCTTAATATCATTATATTAATTATGCTTTCAAACAAACAAGCGATTAATTGGCTGATAACACAATTATTTACGTAGTCGAAAAAACCAATGATCAAATTATCTTCCAGCTTAAAGGAAACTCGTCTATATCGGTTTAACAATATCCGATGCGATTTGTTGAAAACTTCAGGATTATGAGCAGAGTGCCAACTATACTAATTTTTAAACAACTTTCGTATTCGCATGTCAGTCGCAAACTGTCAAGAAATCCTTAAGTTTCATTTATTTATGACAGATTACGACTGAGATAGGAATGTAAACGTTGCTTTAAAATTTGTAGAATTGGCACTCTGATTAAATTAGATGAATAGCTTGGTCGATTCGTCACGTGACCTGACGGCTGGCCAAAGACAGACAAGAGAATTCAACGTGGTAATGCTGTCAGCCTTTTGGACACTTTTCCATTGATTGCTGTCAATGGAAAAGTGTCCAAAAGGCCAGAATTGGTTGATGCTCAATGAGTTCTACCATCCACCTCTCTAAAGGTCCGGCTACACGCTCATCATGCTCGCGCAAACAGTTTGTGCAAACCATTGGTGCAAAAACTGCATGGTGCCATTTGTACGGTAGGTATACCGTTTTGCCGTCTTAACGCACATGTTTGCTTGCACAAACAAGAATTGGTGCAAATAAGATTGAGCGTGTAGCCAGGCCATTATATCAGCTGGTAAATAATAATTGTCTTAAACTTTGTAAAATCAGAAAAACACAATAGAAGGAAAATCAAAAAGAGGAATGGCAGACTGTACAGATATTGAACGGAAAACTAAGGCTGCGTTTCCATCAAGCAACTTGCATGCGAGTTTAATTTATCGAGGCCCCATACAAGAAACGTAGCCGGCTTATTTATCCCACAAACCCACAAAGAACAATTTTAAGAGTTTTTTTTTTGACGGGGACTACCGGACTATCCTGTGGTGGCCGCAAATGAATTTAAGGCCCCCAGCCAGGGCTTACAAACTAGCTAAATTAAACTAAACCGTTTTAAGAGTTGTTTTTCAAATTTATTTATTTCAATATTGGATGCCGCACAGGTCGATCAGGGTTATGCATCGCTTACCATGGTTGGTCTGTGGATGGGTGTCCATCTTAACATACCGAGTTTCCTCCGTGCCTTGGAAAGCACGTTAAGCCGTTGGTTCCGGCTGTCATTTATAGATCTTTGGCTGTCGAAACGGATTGTCAGAAGCCAGTAAATCTGACTCCAGTCTTGCCAAGAAATACCGTATTACTCAGTTAATGGGTTGTGGAGGTAGGCAGCTGCTCCACGTAAAATACTGGTATCCAGCTGAATCCGATTTGACTCGAAATCGACTCCAATATAGTTGGGAAAAGGCTAGGCAGATGATGAATATGCTCATAGAAAACAGATTCTGGAACTAATTATGTTGGTTCGATGTGCGTTTACCCCATTTAGTAAACACTAATAAGGTCTAGTACACTGATAGTGCACATGATACCATCTCCCAGTGAAGGATGTTTACTTTACTTGGCTACGAGCTCAGGTGTGCCGCTCTATAGTAACCGCGTGTTGATTCTGCACTAATTTAGGGCTGACATGTTAAAGAAAATATTATCTAACAATTTTTATATTCTACCAAACTTGATTATAGCTATGTTTCATAAAGTTACCAAGAGTTGGAGCTGAGCAAGAAACACCAAACCTCTTGTTTCGAGCAAACTCTATCCATGGTTGCCCCGCAAACATGACCAAGCCCTCTTCTCCTGCTCATGAATCATTCGTGAAAAAAAAATAGTTTCATTCGTCGCTATCTCTGGGTTGCAGAATTTGTTCGAAAGAGTCACCGCGGACCTGGAACGCAAAGGGCATTATGAGGATGGACACGGATGGGTTTTAGTTAGTAAGAGTCTGATACTCCCTTCCGCTCTGCCAAGAGCGGAAGAAGTCATTTGATGATTTTGACAATGTCATTACGTTGCTTTGCATTTTTTTACTAACATGAGGCGCAACACAGATTTGCGGTTAAAACAACTGCCCACACTATAATTTTCATAACTAACAAGCAGGATTCATTTGATGATTTCCCATCCATCCAGGCCCGGGTCGATGGCGCGTTGTGATTCTCGCGTGCCTCAAAGAGATGTCAGCATAGAAGACGGGGCCCGCTAGGGCCAGAGCCTGCCAGGGTTGCGGAATTTGTTCGAAAGAGTCACCGCGACCCTGGAACGCATAGGGCTTTAGAAGGAACACGGATGGGTTTTAGTCAGTAAGAGTCTGACACGCCCTTCCGCTCCACCCAGAGCGGAAGAAGTCATTTGATGATTTCCCATCCTTAAAAAAAAAAAAAAAAAACCATAGAAAAAGCTCTGTATCTCTCGTACAACGGATTAATTATGTCATTCGCCCGACGTAATAGAGGAGCAAATCGTCACTTTATCATGGTCGACCTCGGTGGCGACGTCTTCCCTCAGGCGTCCAGTGAGTGACGATCTTCGCCCATCTCACCAGGTGCATTCGTGCGACGTGGCCAGCCTAGTCCCACTTTAGCCTGACTGTTTTACCTTCTTTCTTCTTCTATGTCGTATCGCTGGCACGCCAATAACTTAGATTTGAGTGCCAAAATATTACCACTTCCACGGCGTCGTTGGTGGCAGCGCATAGGTCACTTTGGTGGCATTTTTTGGGCACACAGGGCCAGGATAGAAGGTGGGAGCATAGTTTGTGACTCAGCTCCCCATCCACTCTGCTGTTGATCCGTCAAGGTAGCCCCATTTTGCAAGGTTAGAGTTACACCTTCTTACTTGCATTCTGAGACGATTCAGGGTCTGCCAGGTCCACGACGGAAAGTCAAACCCTGCGGAAAGATGCTTGCTATACCTTTCTATTTTCCTACCATACAAATGTACTATCTAGGTACACATATACTGGCCTAATCTTTACCGTCTACGCGTGCCTTACCTACAAAATAACACTAATACTTATTATTATAAGGAAAATGGACCGTCTTCTGATGATATCACAATCTTATCAATTAATCTTAATCTGTTAATAAGTACAGCAGGATGTTACTATCATTCCACAGCACTGCATGATTCATTTTCTCATATATTGTGTCATTATTACCCAAATCTATAGGCTTCCTAAGGTATAATTTATAGAATCAGTCATCTTCATTGTAAAAATGATATCTTAGTCAGAATTATCGAGGAGCTCATGGCTAAATAATAACAGTCGCACGGGTCGATCTTCAAGGTTAAGCAACGCTTGCCAAGGTTGGTCTGTGGATGGGTGACCATCTTAACATACCGAGACTCCTCCGTGCCTCGGAAAGCACGTTAAGCCGTTGGTAACGGTTGTCATTTATAGATCTTTAGCAGTCGTTACGGATAGTCAGGAGCCAGATAATCTGACACCAGACTTGCCAAATAGTACTGTGTTACCCAGTTAATGGGTTATGGAGGTCTGGTAGACAGCCGCTCCACGTAAAATACTGGTATTCAGTTGAATCCGGTTTGACTGGAAGCCGACCCCAATATAGTTGGGAAAAGGCTAGGCAGACAGGCAGTCAGAATTATCGACATAATCGTCATCACTATTTCTATCACTTTACCAACGTATTCTAACCTGAAACAGCTGACTACCAAAACCATAAAGCAACTACCAATCTGACGTCTGGGTAACACGATAACCCTAAGTAGGATTGACCGATTACCAAACTTTAGGGCCAAACGTAACAGGCAACAGCTGCCTACAAAATCAAAGCAAAAGAATCCTCTATCTTCGAGCGATGTTGACAGCCCTAACTAACACAGATCATCTCACACATTCCGGTAAACAGCTACCGTGAGAAATATTGTTCTACACGTGTTTTACTATAGTATTCCTAGTATTTTATCTGCTTTTCAATAGTGTTTGGACATATTTTTTTCTTAGACAGCTTCATCATCTTATTCGTTATCCGAATTTATTTGATGTCGGTGCAGTGCTTTTTTTTTCATATCGTCATCACAGTATTAAATTTTTAGACATATTATTTTTCATCGTTGCTTTGGTTTTTCGCAATCATATTGAGATTTATTCTCGATATGTCCAGGAGCTAAAAACCGGCCAAGTGCGATTCGGACTCGCGGGCAAAGGGTTTCGAACGAGTCATATTTTTTAAACATGTCGCTCATTTGGAGCGACAGTGACACAACTGCAAAAAAATGCGAACCTGACCTAATTACACCAAAATTATCTGCCTGATAATCTACGTTAGGAGTAAAAATGTCACATTTGTAAGTTCAAAAAACGACCGCTAGAGAGTGAAAAGTCGTTGTTGAAATATTCCATTTTGGCGCGCGGATTCCGGAAAAAATCTTAAAACTGGCGTAGCGTAAAATTTACGAATTTGCACTTGTGTCACTGTCGCTGCAAATGAGCGATGTTACTTTGAAACCATAGACAAACTTCTGATTTTTTTATTAATTTATAGATCGGTAGTTTCGGGGGTAAGGGAAAAGATAAAAATTTCATCTATTTTCTTGAGTAACTTTAAAATTATTTGTTTTATAAATTATATTGAGACCTTCACAACCAGTCCTTTAGTTTAATATGTCACACGACAAAAAACCCAAAATAAAAATCATCATTAATCAATCACAAGACCTCAATAAGCATATAAAACCAACTTAAACGAAATATCCCACAGCAATCAAAAAAATCCCGTGTGAACTGCAAATCAAATACCGCGAAAAGTTTCCTGGCTTATTTGAAGCCATCACACATCTCCTTAAGACGAATCACCGGCACCGCTCACTTCTAAGAACGTCATGTATTGTGATCTCTCATTGTGCAGTTTTGCTAGAAACACTCACTGGCCACGGGAATCGTGAAATACCGGGGTTTCCCACGACTATGGCTACTTCGCTACTAAATGACTAATTTGCCGATAGTGTTTCTTTCTGGACGTCTTTTTGGGTCATGGTGACGTCAGACTCTACTGAGCATGCAGGTGTACTGTCTGACTGTTTCTCACTCTTAAATTGAAGAATATATTTAGTTATTATTTGGTTTGATGCTGTTCTGGATCTTTGCTTTTGTAGCAGGTGTGAACAGGTCATAGGTTCAAATGGGGCTACTGGCAGTAGAGCTCCTTTATCTGTAAGTAATTTCAATTAGTGAACTGACGATAAAAATTAAGATAGTAATAGTTCAAACGTGAATAATATAATAACTAATAAGTATCCCTTGGTAGACCGTTTTGGGAATTCTTTCAATATGCATTATAATGAAAGTATTTCCAAAACGTTATGTACGTACTCTTTAGCATCTTGGTTTAACTTTGATGTACCTATACCAAGCAAAATCATTCGATGTTTAATATGGAGGTTTTTCTAAGACCTACTTTTCGCGCACAGCTAAGAAATTCAATTCCTTTTCTTTTTTCCGTGATTCTGTGTTTCCTGATGGCTACAACCTGGGTGACTTTAAGTCAAGAGTGAATAGGTTTCTTCTGGACAAGCAAGCTCCATCGTCGTCCTATTCGTCGTTTACCTTTAGATGAAAGAAAGTGGCAAATGTGAGCCTGCCAATAGGTAGTCAGCAAGGTCTGACTGCTCAAACAGCATCGCAACGAAGGAATTAACGAATACAATAGGGACAATACATGAAAAAATATTTGTTACCTAGACAGTACAGTATTTTATTTCTAAGCTTTTAGGTACCTATCGTCACTTGTAGCCGCTCTAAAAACAATAACATGTTTATCAGCGACTCCTGCAGTCTCCAGTTACCGTGACCCTTCTGAATCGATTGACATTCAGCTTGAACGTGTAATTATGACTTTGCATATATCCACGATGCTGATATATCTATAAGTAGCTCTTACACCTTTATTAACTTCATTTACAAGTCAATTCTTAGTTGTTGGTGGAAACTAACTACTCTGTTTTTTTCTGGTGTTTCTTCGTGTTCATCTTCCTGTCCTTCTACTTGGGTTCGGTATAGCACGTGTTCTTCAATCATCTCTTTATCATTTAGTCCCTATTCTTTCAATATGTTCTTTCTTTTATTTGCAATCTTTGTTTTACCAAGAAACGTATGGGTTTTTTTTTAAAGATGTGAAATCATCAAATGACTTCTTCCGCTCTGGGTGGAGCGGAAGGGCGTGTCATAATCTTACTGACTAAAACCTATCCGTGTTCCTTCAAAAGCCCTTTGCGTTCCAGGGCCGCCGGTGACTCTTTCGAACAAATTCCGCAACAGGCACGTACGGCTACCTCGTCTGATTCAGGCATTTTAACAAACGATGCTATTTTGGCTTATGACTTTTCGCCTCAAAACAAAGCTGTTAATCTATAAAAAATATCGGTTTTTAGCGAAAAACACAGCTAATTGAATCGCTGGACATGGAATCTAAAACTGATTAAAATAGAACAGGTTAGCATCTGATCAAAACATGAACAAAACATTTCGTAATTCGATCGTTTAATGAACACTAAAGTAGGTACATCTTTGTATTGTATTGTAAGACGTAATAAAGATGGAATTGCATATTCATCGGGACCTAGACCAGCCGGGTCAGACCGCGTCCGCCCGAAGGTGCCCGATGGAGGCCGAAGATGCCCGAAGGAGGCCGACTGTTACGTATATGGAGTAAACATTGACGCAATTGGATCATTTTGGAGTTCAAGATGTTCGGCTTTTTCTCGGGCTAGAGACACGATGCTAGATGTAGAGGACAGGACATTACCTCACTGAACTGTCAACTGAACACTGTCTTCCAAACTGAATTCGTATCTGGCTAGCCTATACAGTCTAGAAATTAAACTTCACAATAAAAGGAACATTAACTGTCGAACCCTTTTAGTCCAATTTGTAGTTCTGTCTATTCTCAATTTAAAATCACACTCCGTTTTTACCAAAAGACTTATTGAATGGGCCAAGAAACCTAAAACCAAATATTATCTTCAAGCAAGACTAAACACACCATTTTAGGAGAGAAATCATGACTTCCCATCTTACGATCCTAGCCAAAGTTAAGGAAAACACCTTCAAACAGTAACTCCTCCATGTCTACATCTCAAACCACAATTAAAAGTAATTGCATAACACTACATATTAGCGACATTAACCGATAAGGGAAAGCGCATTACTTAATTGTCAGAGGGCCCGTCAGCGAGAGGAATGTTAATCGGCTGCGCAAGCGATCATTATCGATTGCTAATTACCTGCCACCTGGCGGATGAATCAGGTGGAAAGTTGGCAAGAGCAACGCTGGGAGGGGCAGAGGTTGGCGCGGTGCAGTTGGCACCACTGATGAAATGGTGGTCTGTCTGTAGACCAAGTGCATGATGTTACAACATTACAAATGTTACAACTGCTGGGGTTCTGGGATATAGCTACAGTTCTTTCTCTTCTTTGTGAAAGGTCGGATCATCTTTTAATATGAAATCATTTTTTACGTCATAATATGTGCAGAACATACCAGATTAAGGGACCGCTAAAGTTACCGGGTCTACGCCATTTATTTGCTCCAAACTTTGGACACAATGCATTTATAATATCGTTCCGTTTAGCTGGTCTGATGATGCGACTCAAAGTTGGCAATTGCAAGTTGGCAATCCTTATTATTTTATTCGTCATCAACCTTAATAAGTGGAGGAAACAGGTAAAGTTAACTTATGAGGAAGGTAATTAATATAGCTATTAATCATAATAGAAGGCAATTAGAGCTTTGAACAAAACTATCAAAAAGCTGCGGTATATGTGGTTTTATAACTTTACATTGACTTTTATTTAACACTATGAGGAAGACAGGGTCTATTAAACAATATTTTACCTAGTTAATTGTGATTAGTTAGAATTTGCAATACAATTTAAGGAATATGGTGGACACCAGCTGCAATGATAACATTATATTACTTTATTATTAGCACTTGCTTGCATGCAAAGTTTGTATTTCACTGAATTTCCATTTTTTATGAACAAAAATAACTCCGAAAAATCACGTTTCTTTTACGAGAGCCCCCTTTAATGGCTAATAGTAGATTTTGCACCGAGTGGATAAAGCAGTGTCTTATGACACGGGCGTCATATTGAATCCCGAACGCAATGAAGGATCAGAGAGTTTAACTCACGAGCGAAACAAGGGAGTTTATACAAGAATCCTAAATGCAGTGAGGGATTAACCTAGCCCGAGGGCAAAGACACCTTTATCCCTGAGAAGCATACCTACTCTACTTTTCACACCTGCTGCGAGAAAATTGTTCTCAAATCATGAAGAAAGGTGGCTGTTCACCGCGAGCGGCGCGCGTCGGCCTCCATTGCTAAGAGCAGGTCGCGCGTCCGTAGTTGTGCCCCCGTCGCCCCGTCCACCGGGCAATAATATTGTACTGAATTTCATTATAACCGGTCGGTCAATAATGTGATTTGAATTTAGAAACTCATTTTGACCGCGCGACCTGCACCTAGCAGCGGAGGCTGACGGGCGCCGCTCGCGGGCTCTACTGACGTACTTAAGGTTAATAATTTGACGTTTTCGTGCAGGTGGTGTGAAAATAATATAAAGCACTTACCTAGGTAGGTTCTATGTTTAGTGAAAACTTTCGCATACCGACACTTCTCCGTGCCTCGGAACGCCCGCTAAGCCGTGGTCCCGGCTATCATTTATAGATTTTTGACGTTTGTTCTGGACATTCAGAAGCCAGTAAAGATAACACCAGTCTTGCCAAGGGGTGCCGTATTACCTAATACCCTATAACTTGACTGTGGAGGTCAGATACGCAAATGCTCCACGTGAAATACTGATATTCAGGCGCAACCGCTTAGACGGGAAACTGACCCTCACTAAGTTGGGAAAGGGTTAGGCAGATTGTTGTTATAGCGGCAATAGAAATCAATAGAAACACAAACTGAAAATTTCAGCTGGCTACTTATTACTGTTCATGAGATATAGCCCGCTGAAACACGGACGGACGGATAATGGAGGCTATGTTAGAGGGTTACCCTTCGGCTACGGAACTGTTAAAAGCCCAAAATGATGATCAATGAAATCTTACATCTTGACTTTTCGCTGATAGAATATGACTTTGTCTATAAGAGCATCAGAGGGGCAATTCTCGTTTTTAGGGTTCCGAACCTCTGTATGGAGAAACGGAACCCTTACAAGATCACTCGATTGTCTGTCTGTCCGTCTGTTACAGACGATTTTCTCCGAATCTACCATTTCACACACATCTCATTACACCGATTCAGTTGAAATTTAGTACACATATGAACTTCTGTGACCCAAACAGGAAGGCATCACAAAAATAAATAAATTTTGAAAAATGGTTCACTTTTTGGAGTTCAAATGAGAAAATAAAAGTTGTTGCAACTGTGCCGTGTGATATATCAAATCAAAGGGCTTATTGTTAAGATAATAAATTGTCGCTAAGATGATATTGCGACATCAATTAAACGCTTTGTAAGTACAAGAATTCGCCTTTAGGTGTTGATAATTCTTTGGCGAAAAGACAAGAGTCCAAGGACGAAGATGACAGTAAATAAATAAACTCCTCAACTCTATTACGCGTCCGACAACGTACTTATTCGTCGTTTTCACTGGAAAAACACTAATGAATTATAATACAAAACAGTACGTGCTTGGACTATGCTTGCCGTCCGATGCTGTTCGACGTGGGAGGTAAAAGCAATTACCGATTAATTAGCCGGGGCATCTCATTAGCTCTGTGTGACTTTATAATGGTACGAGTAGCCGTGATCAAGAATTTCTTTTGGATGAGTTAGGTTCGTCTGTTTTCTGAACAATAAATCTTTGGGAAGAGTTGTAGTATGCATGTGGATGGTAATTAAAGAAAAGGGAGTATATAGGGCAGGGTAGGTAGATAGGGTAGGGTAAGTAGACTAGGGTAGGTAACGGTTGACGGGAGAAATAAATAAAATTGGTATGACTAAAAAGAGGTAGAAAACTGAGAGGACAAAGATGAAATGTTGCGCAGAACCCAAAACAATTGGAATTAGGGAAGAAACTTGTAGAATCATGTATACATTTATTTAAACTTATTTATTTATTTACAAATGAGGATTTCATATTTTAAATACTAATCTAACTATCTACTATCTAACCTTAAATAAAAATAAAAACTCCTAACTAAAATATGGCGTCAAAAAATTCATCCGCATTTCTATCGACTGGAAGTGAGCCCAAAAGACTGGCGGCATTGCCACGTTGTATGGCAATGCTTATCCTCTGTCCGAGATAAAAGCCAGCCCTTGGGTCACGCGAAGTGTCAACTAAGCGTTTAGCAAGTTCTATATACGCATGAGCACTCGGACCCTACGGTCCAAGAGTTTCAACTCCAAACGGCTCGAAAATATAATTGCCAACTAGGTTATTATCTTGGACCCCCTTTTATTTTTAAATTTTATTTTTTTACGCATATTTAAAAACAAACTCTGTGAGCAAAAAATGTCTAGTAGGCTTCTTCAATTATTAATATTTTTTATTATTTGTTGTTATAACGGTAACAGAAATACACACTTTTTAGAAAATTTAAGCTGTCTACTATTAGGGTTCATGAGATACAGCCCGCTGTCCAACAAACAGACGGATGGCCAGATCGGAGCGGATGCTTACTAATAGGGTCCCGTTAGTTACCCTTCGGGTACGGAACCCTAAAAACCCAGAGGATTTAAAATAAAAATACCACTTGTGACATTTGAAATCCATCTAAAGAGCAACGAAACCAATTCGCAACTAAAACCACAAACGTTCTGAACTCTCAAACTGTTTATCACTCGACAATCGATCAGACTCGCGTATCAATCGTTCGGAAATTCCTCTAGAGAAAAGTTTGACAGTGCATTAGCGATGCGCAGACGCAGAGCGGCACGCGCAGACATCCGGCCGCTTTCGCGCGCCCCGTGCGGACGACACATTTTGGAGGTCCGTCCATGGCGACCGTAATTTGTCTATGGAATAATTTGCTTGGTGTGGCTTGGATGGTAAAAATTTTAAACTGATAAATTAGCTGGAGGATTTTTTATCATCAGCCAATATTTTTCTAGCAAAAATCAACTGTCAAACTACGTTCTATCGAATTATGCGAGGAAAATGTTCTGAAGATCTGATGAATAAACTTTTTTTTTTAAAGAATCACTTTATATAATCCACTACCAGTGACAGCAACCGAAGCTTACGAAATGAGGATTACTATAATGAATAGGTAGACTAGAAATAATTCGTGAACGGACTGTTCCTAGGTTAATTTAGAGATTTTTTTTTGGGTTATGCAGTGGGTTTTTTTTTTTTTTTTTTTTTTTTTTTTTTTNACGTTCTATCGAATTATGCGAGGAAAATGTTCTGAATATCTGATGAATAATCTTTTTTTTTTAAAGAATCACTTTATATAATCCATTACCAGTGACAGCAACCGAAGCTTACGAAATAAGGATTACTATAATGAATAGGTAGACTAGAAATAATTCGTGACCGGACTGTTCCTAGTTTAATTTAGAGATTTTTTTTTGGGTTATGCAGTGAGTACCTAATTAAATTCGTTACCGATAAACTCATTCTAGGAGTGGAACTGGAATAGTTCCACTCTTAGAACGAGTTATTAGGCAAGGAGCTTAGTATCATTCATTTGAAAGACGAATATAAAAGGTTTCTTAATTACGGTTTAATATGGCTACTTTGGTAACTTGTGGTATGGTTGATTGACTGTAGGAGTTGTAACGTGTATAGAGAAAAGATGATAAGATGATAAAATCTCAAAGGTGGNATGCAGTGGGTACCTAATTAAATTCGTTACCGATAAACTCGTTCTAGGAGTGGAACTGGAATAGTTCCACTCCTAGAACGAGTTATTAGGCAAGGAGCTTAGTATCATTCATTTGAAAGACGAATATAAAAGGTTTCTTAATTACGGTTTAATATGGCTACTTTGGTAACTTGTGGTATGGTTGATTGACTGTAGGAGTTGTAACGTGTATAGAGAAAAGATGATAAGATGATAAAATCTCAAAGGTGGACTAAGCTCAAAAGATATTTTCTAAATGCAAACATCAAACAGAAGAAACGATGAGACCTAAGAACACACTTTCCGACACTTAACACTACAATTACAATTTCAAATGAAGCAGTCAAGAAAACTCGTAAAGATGAGAAAATAAACAATATGTAGAAACATCTGACAGCTTGGCAACATGCCCAAAACCTTATAGAAACTGTCATGCATTAGGATCTGATTAGAGAACGTTTCCATAGCCAACGCAATACCATCAAAAGCGTATGTTTTTTTTATGTATTCTAGTTGGCCATGGCAATTTCTCTTAGGCTCCGGGCAAAATAAAAAGGTTTTATGTATCACCTTCAAAAAAAGACGAAACTGGTCTTTGATAATAAAGAAAAAGGGCTGCTTTGAAATCGCATTCACGATTGGCCACATATAAATTCTGTCTGAATATTCAGCCTGTCGTTGCAGCAGTTGTTGACTACCTACCATTTTCGCTAACCGTTGTAATCTTTTAGCGAATATCGAAAGCGTCAGATCCCTGTCCTTCGCCAAGTTATTTGGGCTCGTCTTCCAGTCTAACAGATTCAGATGGGCACCGATGGAGCGAGTGCTTATCTGACAGACAAAACTCGGATACTGGGTAGCACCTTACCCCGGGGTAGGACTCGTAGCAATTTTGTCGAGGCTTATATTGCAAAATTAATACATTATTATCATTTCTGCAGGTAGGGTGTAAGCAGGTGCCAGGGTTGCGGAATTTGAAAGAGTCACCTCGGCCCTGGAACGCACAGAGCTTTAGAAGGAACACGAATGGGTTTTAGTCAGTAAGAGTCTGACACGCCCTGCCGCTCCACCCAGAGCGGAAGAAGTCATTTGATAATTTCCCAACCTTAAAAAAAAGAGGGTGCAGACAGGGAATAACTAGACAGATGACTGTTAGTATTAGGAACAGGTAAAAGTCTGTCAATCTATGGAACCAATGGGGCACATGATGATTAGAACATAATATACTGTGGTTTAGCGGTAGTTCAATCAACTATTACTCACTTTTAAATGTCCATCTGGTGTCATTAGGTTTCCCTAAACTATCGCGAAACCATAAGTCTATACGTCAATGGATCGTTTGTTTGGTAATCTTTTTTCCTCAGCTACAAAGTTTCATTTAAATAACTCATTTCATGTATTCGTTTTAATATTCATCATCATTCTCTTGTCCACATCTGAATCATTTGTGCTAGCCGCAGATATTCTTATCCCATAGGATCATTTTGATTTTGAAGTCAGTCGTTATCTATGTACCAGTATTATCAACACCCTCAACTAGCCATATCTTTTACACAATTCATTTATCGTTTCTTTGGTCAATGGATAGCAGTCTTTTCATTTCTGCCTCTATTGAATGCCAAATTCAATATTGCCAAAATTGAATAAAAAAAATGTCGAACATTATATTCCTCTCACGTACTCTCAAATCTAGTGTCTATCTGCAAAGGAAGTGTCTTCGTGATCATAATAATGTCTAAGGTTAATAAACTTTACTGCCAAAAATATACCTTAAAAAGAGAAGAGAAAGACCTGAGGAATGATGGACGGTGTGGAAGATGATATGGCTAGGAGTGGACTACTGACTTCATTCGTTAGTCAATTCATTTTCTAGCCTGTAGCAATTCTCAGCAATTTCTTTATAACTCTCAGTAGTACTGAAAGGACGACTAATAGTACTATGACAACAACCAACCATTTTATACAATGTGGAGACATCGATGGGACAATAAATGAAAACACTGGAAATACTGGTACGTAGAAATATTTTGAATCCATTATAAATCCTGTCTGACCGAAATTAAAAATGAACTTTTCAATTACATAAAACGACAAAAAAAACTCAAACTAGTCAAGGATAGTGACTACTATTCTGACGAAATATTCCAAGCAGTCTGTTGCAGTTAGTGACATCAAATCTATGATAAAAGACAACATACTCGTATGAACTAGTATTGCTAGTGTTTTGATGTATTGCCGTATCGTCGTCTCCACCCTGTATATCCTATTCTATTCTAAAAATCTACCAAAATACAAAAACAAGTGTTTGACATCGGTATGATAGTGAATGAAATGCACATAACACACATGGCAGGATGTTTGAGTATTTAGTATCCGAATTCGATCGGGTTACTGAGCATTTGTCGCAAATAGAATTATAAACACGCTTATTGTGGAGAATTTTGCTGTGAATGCTTTGCTCCATCACTATTTAAATTAAAACTAGCATGTTCTACTGCTAAACATTAACTTCTCCAAAGATGCGAGAAGCCAAGACTCTTCATGTTTTATGCTTTCTGCATTGCGTTCAATCCAGCTAATAGACTGAGATCCCAATATTATTTAATTACTTATTACGAGTATTTAACAATATTCTGTAAACACATTAAAATCAAAATCTAATCGGTCACTTAAATAAAGTGTTAGCACCTGAGACCTAGAAATCGGCCGTCGGCCCAAGCTTATAGGTATGCGTATGTTAAAAGTACAGTCAACAAATCTATTTGGTATACATGCAAAAATTTTTTTTTTTCTACTGCAAGTCACTGCCAATATTTATTTCTAAGTGCGCATAATAACTTTTTAAGTTTTTGACATAACTATGAGTGTGGTTTACAATAATTGACTACTCAGCACTCACAACCACAACATTGTTTAAAACTAGTTGCAAGTTAGCTGCCTGCATGCCAAATAGCTTTGTTGATAGTACATACTACCTGTTCTCCATCCCACACATTTTGTTACTGAGAAAATAAGGGAGGTCTCGCAGCTCTGGGATCATAGCCCATATATACCTACTCCTCACAGCATTTCAGACATACTGGCAAGTCCTTCCTCATTCTCAGAAATGAATGAACCGATTTGAATGGAACTGAAAACAGTTCGAGTGTTCCAGAAGTGCTAATATTTGAAGTGTTCTGTATCTGATATACATAGAATTAGGAAAAAATAACAAAACATTGTATTTTGACTTTTTTTTTAAACCCGACCGCGAAAATCTATCCTACCCGACACTTTTCAAGCTTTCTGGTGCAGTTAGTGGTGTTTATTAAAAAAAAAAGAAAAATATTTTTAAAAAGGAAAAAAATATAAACATAGTTTTTTTTATATATATTATTTCTTTACTCTATAGCAACCACAGAACTCCATCCTTAATATGACTACGTACTTCTGGAATATCCTGTACACATACGCATAATACCGAGATCTGAAAAGTTACTTGAGAACTTTTCGAAAAACAGAAGGGAGCGCGATCTGTCACTTTCTACAAAAAACTCTAAATTGAAAAATAATTAATTAATAGGATTGACATTTCAAGTGCTGCTCAGTTCACACCGTGGTAGATGGAACTACAAGCATTGAGCAATGTCACATGTCACCTTATATAAACTACAAAGTTCACCTTAATTAAAAATTCATAGTACCCTTTAAAGTACTCAATCATAGCTTTAATAGATACTTAATGTTCTCTAAGTAACCACATGAATATGACTTAATTACTATTGTTCTAAATTGCTGGTTTAGTACAAATTGCGTTGGAAGCAATCAAGTAATTAGTCAGGTTTTAATACGATAGTATTTTGGTAATACATACCATCAATTATGTTTTCATATCTCTTTTTATCTATTATACAAGTCCGACTTACCTAGACATAACCAATACAACAACTTGCATAAATTTTGTAATTATGTTGTTTTTTTTTTGGTATGGGTCATGCCTCGCGCAAATAAACTGTTTTTTTTTCTTTTTTTTACATATTCGTTTTATAAGTGTTTTAAAAAGAACACAACATACCTACGAACCTACATCACTTCATTTTTTTTTTTCAAATTAACGTTTTTTCGTGAGTACCTATACTTACGCACCTATTTGTCATGGGTTTTTCTTTTGGTATTTTTTTATTATTGTTTGGCTTTTGATGGACAACTGCAATCTCACCTGACGGAAAACGATGATTTGGTCGACGATGTAGCACGCTTGCCTAGAAGTAACCTATTAACTCTTGACTTAAAGTCCCTAGGTTGTAACTATCAGAAAACAGACTCCGACAGGGAATTCCATTCCTTAANTCCTCACAGCATTTCAGACAAACTGGCAAGTCCTTCCTCATTCTCGGAAATGAATGAACCGATTTGAATGGAACTGAAAACAGTTCGAGTGTTCCAGAAGTGCTAATATTTGAAGTGTTTATTTATTTATTTATTTATTTATTTTATTTATTTATTTAACAGTTTATGTACACACATTTAACAAACAAATAAGAAGAAGGGAACAGAAAAACAGGTACAAAGGTGATGCTTATTTCTAAAGAAATCTCTTCCAGCATACCTGCGAAAGGAGAGTCGAATAAAAGATATGTAGACATCGTGTGTAAAAGTTATGTTAACATAAAAAGACAAAAAAACTTTAAATATAGAATTAGGAAAAAATTACAAAACATTGTATTTTGACTTTTTTTTAAACCCGACCGCGAAAATCTATCCTACCCGACACTTTTCAAGCTTTCTGGTGCAGTTCGTGGTGTTTATTAAAAAAAAATGAAAAATATTTTTAAAAAGGAAAAAAATATAAATATAGTTTTTTTTATATATATTATTTCTTTACTCTATAGCAACCACAGAACTCCATCCTTAATATGACTACGTACTTCTGGAATATCCTGTACACATACGCATAATACCGAGATCTGAAAAGTTACTTGAGAACTTTTCGAAAAACAGAAGGGAGCGCGATCTGTCACTTTCTACAAAAAACTCTAAATTGAAAAATAATTAATTAATAGGATTGACATTTCAAGTGCTGCTCAGTTCACACCGTGGTAGATGGAACTACAAGCATTGAGCAATGTCACATGTCACCTTATATAAACTACAAAGTTCACCTTAATTAAAAATTCATAGTACCCTTTAAAGTACTCAATCATAGCTTTAATAGATACTTAATGTTCTCTAAGTAACCACATGAATATGACTTAATTACTATTGTTCTAAATTGCTGGTTTAGTACAAATTGCGTTGGAAGCAATCAAGTAATTAGTCAGGTTTTAATACGATAGTATTTTGGTAATACATACCATCAATTATGTTTTCATATCTCTTTTTATCTATTATACAAGTCCGACTTACCTAGACATAACCAATACAACAACTTGCATAAATTTTGTAATTATGTTGTTTTTTTTTTGGTATGGGTCATGCCTCGCGCAAATAAACTGTTTTTTTTTCTTTTTTTTACATATTCGTTTTATAAGTGTTTTAAAAAGAACACAACATACCTACGAACCTACATCACTTCATTTTTTTTTTTCAAATTAACGTTTTTTCGTGAGTACCTATACTTACGCACCTATTTGTCATGGGTTTTTCTTTTGGTATTTTTTTATTATTGTTTGGCTTTTGATGGACAACTGCAATCTCACCTGACGGAAAACGATGATTTGGTCGACGATGTAGCACGCTTGCCTAGAAGTAACCTATTAACTCTTGACTTAAAGTCCCTAGGTTGTAACTATCAGAAAACAGACTCCGACAGGGAATTCCATTCCTTAACTGTAGGTGCGCACAATAAAGTATTCCAAAACGTTTAATAGGTTATTATTGAAATAAATTAAAGAAATATTAATAATTAAAATAACTTATGAATTAGGTAGGTCTGACCTAAACTATAATCGAATTTTCCTGCTTCGCAATTATTTAGAATTGCGCTCTAGAAGAAGAATTATCCACAGGAAAAGTGTTAATTGCGTAATTAATTTGCATTTCAGACAATTATTATCTACTATCGTTTCGGAGAATACAAGCAGCGTACCTACTAATAACCACAGTACTAAAATAAAATGATATTTCGGGATTTCCATGATTTGTTTAAAAATTCATTCATAAAGCTTATAGAGGTGGACTTTATTCCATTGTACATCAATGTAGAACTTAGCCAATAATTTTAATAATATATTCTACCAGCCGGCGCCCGCCAATCAACATGGCTTTAACATTAACGAGGCTCAAGACGAAAGCTGTATAACAATATCTGTACAGGACATAGCGGACGTTGTGAGACAAACAGCCGGCGGTAAGTCGCCAGGGTTAGATGGGCTGACTATTGAGCACATACGCTACGGGGGTCTGGGGGTGTACTCTATGCTCTGTCTATTCTATTCTCGGCCATTTTAAAATTGGGATATGTGCCGAAGGCCCTTACAGACACTATAATTATTTAGATATGCAAAAATCGAAGGAAGAACATTTCTAGTGTTAGTATTTATCGTCCAATTGCCCTTGCATTAGCCAGACTGTTAGAGAATATATTACACAAACAAGCAGCACAGCTGCTGTGGCAAAAGCTATCAGAACGTGCAGTTCCCAGCCAAGTGGTACGGGTGCTGAAACAGTGGTACCAGCAGTAGGAAAACCGCGTCCGATGGAAGAATGAGCTGTCGACCCCCTCTGGCCTTAAGTGCGGAGTGAGACAAGGGGGCAGCATGTCACCTGCACTTTTCAACGTGTANTAATATCATAGCCAGACTGTTAGAGAATATATTACACAAACAAGCAGCACAGCTGCTGTGGCAAAAGCTATCAGAACGTGCAGTTCCCAGCCAAGTGGTACGGGTGCTGAAACAGTGGTACCAGCAGTAGGAAAACCGCGTCCGATGGAAGAATGAGCTGTCGACCCCCTCTGGCCTTAAGTGCGGAGTGAGACAAGGGGGCAGCATGTCACCTGCACTTTTCAACGTGTACATGGATGGGCTATCGGTCCGACTCAACCGAACTGGTATAGGTTGTTCAATTAACGGGACCCTGATAAATCACATTTGTTATGCTGATGATATGGTTCTGTTGGCACCGTCAATATCGGCAATGGGCAAACTATTGACAGAGTGTGAAATGTACGCTAAAGACCACAACATGACGTACAACCCAGATAAGTCTGCGTACATGGTTTTTGAAAGCCCGAACAACTGGTCCGATTTGCCGCCACTTCAACTCTACGGCACTGCGCTGTTAAAGGTCGACAGCGTGAAATACTTGGGTCACGTAATAACAGCCAACCTGTCCGATCACGCTGATATAGATAGGCAGAGACGAGCCATCTCGGTGCGTGGCAACATGCTAGCGAGGCGGTTTAGCCGCTGTAGTGACGCTGTGAAATCGCAGCTCTTCATTAGTTACCGCACAAGCGTATACACAGTCGAGTTGTGGGCTACCTACACCAAAGCTGCACTCAGCGAAATGCGAGTGCAGTACAATGACGCGTACCATAAAAAAGGCCCTGCTGAGGAGCCGCTCGGCCGCCGCACGCTCCGCCATACATCGCTCCGCTAACTCCTTGGTGGCCGCGGTGCGAGACTGGGACAACAGCCCTCTTCATCAATGGTGGCAGTCCTACCATACGCCGATAACATGATTCGCGGCGTCTAAGTTTGCATTTGTCATGTTTTTTTTATTTACTGTTATTTATGTGTGCTATTTGGATGTTAATCTGGCAATAAACAATTTCATTTCCTTTCATTTCATTGTCAGGTTGCTAAACACTTGTAAAAAATGTCTGTCAAATTGCTTTGAAAAAACAAGAGCATTAATTTGAACACGGGCCAAAAGATTAATGAGAGTAGGTACCTACCTGGATAATTCCTAATGAAAAAATAATAGCATCAAAAAAAGTCAATAAAATCATCGGTTGTTGTAACTTCTTCTTAATGATTGTCACTGGCCATTCTTGGTGAAAATAATTCGCGATGCCTTTAAGTTTTTCTTTTTATTCATTTTTTCTTGTTATATAATGGCTGCTGTTTTATTTTTTTCACAGATCTACCTAAGTAACTTTTAATGAAACCTCTGCCTTTTCATCATTTTATTCTTAATTTTATTTAAACTTGACGGACAAAGGTAGAATGGCGGACTTAATGCCTTATTCTTGTTTTATAATAAAATAATGCAATTTATTGAACGTTCCGTGAGTCTACGAATTGAAATATGTATTTGCATTATTTTTATTTGCGTCAATCTCAACTCAACTCATGCTTGAAAGTTGCTGATGTAATTCCCTGTCATCAGTTTGGCATCCGAAAAAGCCATNAATGTCAATAATTTATTAATCTAACTCCTGTCCTGTCCAAACTCTGGGAGAGAATATTCTTATCTCGACTCAACTCATGCTTGGAAGTTGCTGATGTAATTCCCTGTCATCAGTTTGGCATCCGAAAAAGCCATTCCACCATTGAACAAATGCACAGAGTATATAATACAATACGTAAATGTGTGGAAAAGAAGGAATATTGCTCTGCCGCTTTTCTGGATGTCCAACTGGCTTTCGATAGGGTCTCGCACAGAGGCCTACTTTGCAAGGTAAAAAAACCCTACCCCATTCAATATTTCCCATAATATCATCTTATCTGGCAGATGAGATGATTCAGGTAAATATTATAGATAATTCCAATAAAGTAAGGTGGCGCAAGATCATCTTTCTACGAATGCCTGGCTGGGGGGCTGGGGTGGGCGACAGCAAGCAAATCAAACATAGAACGCATTCAGAGAGCTGAGAACAACATCCTTAGAGTAATTGCTGGAGCCCCCTGGTTCGCACGCAACTCAGAAATCCATTCTTATCTACAAATGCCAACTGTCCTTGAGGAAATAGAATGTCACAGAAGGAAATACAAAGACCGTCTTCTTCCCACCAAAATCCCCTTGTGAAAATGCTTTTGCAGTCAAGCGAAATTAGAAGGCTTAAGAGGCCGGATGTTTTACCCTGACAGAAATTGAAACTGGAGCAATGGCCCCACCCTCAATAAACGCCAGCTTCATCACGGAACAAATTTGATTATAGTCTCCCGACTAATTGCAAATATTTAAAGGATTTTTTTTTTTAATTATCATTATATTTTGGCGATAAAAACATGACGTCAAAAACTCACAAAATTCAAACACCACCGATGTTGCCACAGCAAATAAAGCAGCGGAACTTGCTACAATAAAAATATTAGGTCCGTAACTAATATAAAAAGGTTTGCCAACGTGTTAATTAAAAGAATTTAGGCGTGAATTATAATGATTTGCGACTAAAGAGGTCATGATGTAATGGCTTGACACTTGTTTCGTAACACTGCGAGATGAGCCTCAAATGTAACGCTATGAGTAGACCTTGCTACTACTTAACGGGTGATGAGCATGACATGGATGTAGATAGTTTGGAAGTGGCTTGACAGACTCTCAAATTGGACCACAAGGAGGTTGGTTGGAACTTCATAATTAGGTTTAGTGGATATATGTTTGGGATAGTTAATATTTAAGTTACTTATGGACATGTTGTTTTTACTTTTAAATTACGTAAATAAAGGTGTACCTACCTACTACATGATTGACACAAAGTGAAATAAGTCCCATCATTTTTTTCGCCTTATTGGTCCAGGTCGTTGTGTGTTTCATAAAACATAGGTTAGTACTGCAGTGTGTCCTTAAATTGGAATGCTGCTGTTTATTCAGTAGGTACATTTTTGTTCGCATAAATCGGCAAAACGTAGTAAACTGCTGTTTTTTGTTCGTTTTAGGTGTTGATTTTCGCATTTATCGTGCCATTTATTAGGACCTAATGCCTGGAACAATTTTGGAAGGCGAAAAAAAATATGTGAAAGCCAACCAACCACGCCAAGTTGCCACGGCCATTCTTTGAGCGGGTAAGCCTCATCTAGCAACTCTAACTCCTAATTAATAAATATGCAAACGCATTCCGAACGCAATGTATTATTATAATTATTTAGTTAAACGTTTCATAAGGCTTCGTTCCGTGAACGTCTTATCTTAACATACGACGTTATTATCTTCTAAGTATAAAATCTGTTCATGGTCTGTTCGCAAAGTTTCAACAGACGGAATCAGCCATACCGATCCATAGAATTAAGCTTGTGTTAAGAATTTTATTTGAACTATTTTGTGTGTATAATAAAGTATTTTCTATATAGCTATCTATTAGCGCCATTTTTAAAGTATTTATTAGAATTAATTGGCGATGAATTGAAATTATCTCGAGTTATTATATTTGTTCCTGCACGGGTGGGGAATACATACACTCCAGTGAGTGACACTGTTTTATAGAAATTGACAGTGACCATTTTGTAACAAATTGTACAGATAGTTGTTTGTCTATGGTAAGTTTCTGCTCTATGGCAAGTTCTAAGCAAACGAAACGATTTGCTAATTGTAATGAGAACCTTCTTGAAAGGTTCGTTAAACAAAATGGTCGGTTATTATCTCATTTTTGAGATGGGTTTGTTGCAGATAAGAGCTAGGTAGATATTGCGCTGTGGGGTGTAATTAAGGTAAAGAAGTTAATTATTGTGAAGCTACACTAGAGGTGGAAGAGTAGATTTTGCCAAAAAAATCTGATTTGATATGTTTATTCCAAGTTTTTTTACGTTAAATCCTAATCCTAACTAATATTATAAACGAGAAAGTGAATTCATTTGTTTGAATCGCTAACTCGTCGAACCGTTTTTGATGAATTTTGGTATAGAGATCGGTGGGACCTTGACAACTTTAACGCGAGCGGAGCCGCGAGCAGATGCTATCAAATAATATCTTCCAATTCCAAAAATCCTCGGAGTGAATGATCAATTCAGTTCTTTCGGGCGAAACACTAAAAATTAAAACTTGTCTTTGCTCATAAATGAAAGCAGTTTCCAATTAATTAAGAACATCACCAGCAAAGTCCCTATTCTGTAAAATCTGGACGTCCCACGGTCTACCATGGAACTCGATCGTCCGGAAGCTCCCACGAGAATCGTTCTATTATCAGCATCTATACCTAAAATGTGGTCTGGGATAAAATAATGCGGTATTCTTATCTCGGTCCGATAAAATGTAGTTTTATTTTTATATTTCTACAATAGTCTGATATCTATACTAATATAATAAAGCTAAATAGTTTGTTTGTTTGTTTGAACGCGCTAATCTCTGATTATGGATTTGTTTTTTTTATGTATTTATTATATAGCCACATTCATGAGGACGGCTATAGACTATACGGGAACGGAAAACAACTGGATATGCGCATACGAGGTCGCGAGCAAAAGCTATATAATAAAAAAATAGCAGTCCTTACACTAGTTGTTATTTTTTCGAATTTCTGTAGTAGGCATATATTCGACGAAGATTTTACAAAAGGACCTGGTTTGGGTATGCACTCGAAAATCCTTTTTAACTATTGCTAAAAATGTATTTATTTAAACTTTATGTACAATAGTGGTACATGGGCGGACTAAATGTAACAAGGTATTCTCTACCAGTCAACGTTAGGGTGGAAAAGACGACCCTGTGATAGGTGTACAAAAAATAAATACAATTAAAAATCGAATTTCGAAAACTTCAACGTATACAGATTGCAGATAGATGATGGCTACATACTAAATTGTTTCATTATTACTAATCATCCGACTCCTTTTAAAATGCACAAAAACAAAGCTGATTGAACGGCAGCCACCTTTGTCTGCTACATCAGAATAATTTATTCATAATGTTAGAACAATAGATTAAGTAGCCCATTTATCATGTGCAGCAGTTTTCCACTTCGAAAACAACAAATGAGCAAATATGTACCTACTGCGGTTCCCGCCACAGAAATATGAATAAGGTTCAAAATAGATATGGCATGATATTAAAACTGTTTTTCACGAAGGAAGACTGCCATCAAATCATCAGACTTCATGCGAGCTGGTTCTTGATTCAAAGGGGAATTTTATATATAGGTATACTCAAATGGAAGTTCATTTGATTTAATATTTATTTTTCAGATTATATTTTTGATATTTTGGTATTTCTCGGACGAGTATGTCCTACAATTTATAATTCAAAACTTTCACAGCAATGTTCAATGTATCAAAGTACGACGGTTCTCCAAAAACTCCAGCGAAGCTCTAGTAACCATACAACCTTGATAATAGGTATATGTCTGAATAATTTTTCTATTATGTCTGTTATGTGTCCAAAGGACACGTCATAAGTTCCGCATTATTGACACCCCGCGACTTCTATAAAACTTATTCAGATTGGGCTTTGCACGGGTACGGGTGCAAATAACATACACAAACCTTTCTCGTTTATCGCTCATTCTACAAGTGAAAACTATATCAAAATCCAAAGACTTTCATAAACAGTACCCCTTCCAATTCCCCCCTTGAAGTTGAAATTTCTAAAAAACTTTCTTGGCGAAAAAATAATGTTCCTCCAGGAATTTGAATTCTTAGGGTTGTGCGTCGATAGTCAGTCAAGACAAACGATTTTATAAGGAAAGTAGGTATAGGTGGATTACACATAGTCTGTCTGTCTGGCATCGGTCATTTACTCGCTCATGACAATTTGTCGAACAATGCGCTCCGTGCGAAGAAACCATACCTTGATTTTAATATACAGGGTGTTTGGTGCATCGTGTGCCAAATTGAAATGGTCGACTGAAGGGGTCATCCGCTAGCCTTTCAGACCCCTTAACACCCCTCATGCTCTGTGGATTTTTTTTTATCGACTTTTTATTGTTTTCCAAAAAAATGACCCAAATTTTACATTCAAATACAGATTTAAAAAAAAATATAAGGCGTAGACTCTGAATTTTAATTTTATCTCGATGTGTATTGTTTAAGAATACTTTTAAATACAAAATTAGTGATATTAGTCACCTAGTTTTTTTTTAATTCACTCGCAAAGGTAAAACTTAAATTAAAGCTGTACATGTTACAGCTATTTATAAGGCTACAAAAAAAAAACCAAAAGCGACCGGGATCTTCCAACTCCCTCATTAATTCTCCAGTCTATCCTCTTTCTAATGATGTGCCACATGCCATAAAAGTATTTTAACAACTTTGTGAATTCGCTAGAATTGTGAATCGAGTCACCTAAGGCTAATATTCAAAATTATGATTAAAAAAAATATCTCTTAAATATACCTGTCAAACCTATAAATCTGCTATCTCATTCTTATGGTTAGGTAAATTCGTGTCTCATATCTGTATCTTTCGTGGGATTTACTTGAAATAAAAAAACAAAATTGCATTTTAACAAAATTCATTTATTATATTTTTTTTTTAATCTGTATTTGAATGTAAAATTTGGGTCTTTTTTTTGGAAAACAATAAAAAGTCGATAAAAAAAAATCCACAGAGCATGAGGGGTGTTAAGGGGTCTGAAAGGCTAGCGGATGACCCCTTCAGTCGACCATTTCAATTTGGCACACGATGCACCAAACACCCCGTATAACGTGATTGTTTATAAATAGAAGGAAAGTGAATATAACGAGATCTAATGAACATACATTAAACAGGTATTATGGACGCTTTTTATGGAAGAGAAAAAGTCTGCGATGACGAGTTCTGTCTTATACTTTGTCGTATTATACCATTTTTTTGTTAGAATAATTCGAAATAAGACAGCAGTTTCTTGAAAGAAAACTGCCTCACTTGCGTTTGATTTGTGACGGGTCGATAATTATTATTTTTTTCAGAAAATAGAGGTTAATATAATTTCATCATCACATCAGCCGAAAGATGTCCACTGCTGGACGGTGGTGGCGGTTATGGCATAATAGCAACGCTTGGCAGGCGGGTTGGCGATCGCAGTGTAGGTAGCTAGCTGATGCAATTTACAGATAATGCTGCTGCCTATTCTCTGGTGAGTCCCTTAGTCGCCTCTAACGACACCCACGGGAAGAGATGGGATGGTGATATTCTTTTACGTCCGATACCATACAGAAATGCAATAAAATTACAAGATTATTGAAAAATCGGACGACTCCCAGCATTACAGTAACGGAAACGCTATTATCAAAGTATTATCTACAATTTTCTTTTATTCACGGCATTTTCCACCAGTATTTAAACAATTTTCTCGGCGTAGTTACATACGTGCACTTCAATTATTTATAAAGCGGTATATAAGGGGTGAATGTATTACTATTCAATAACAATCACAACAGATGTTCTCTGCCCGCCATGTTTGCACAAGTGGAGTAATTATGGCAAATAAAACTGCGCCGTGTTATCTCTTACTTATCTCGTAATATAGTGTGTTAATATTATAAGATTTCACGGCCTTTGTACGCTTCAATGTCAGTAACAAACTCCGCAGTTGCTACACGAAACTCGGGAGTACCTGGCTATCATCTTATTCTATCTCAGGCCATCTGAAATAAACGAGCATGAATCTCGAACGCTAGGTTTCTCTGTTTGTGCAATCTGTCAGATTCGAATCGGATCGAAATTGATGTCGAATATGGTCTCGTTCCAGAATATGGGTGCGCTATTTTAAAATTTTAAATAAAAAAGAAAAATGAATTTTAATTTTTCGAAGCAACAGTTTATGGAATTTACATTTGATTACATTTCATAATTCAGTGTATGACTTCAGCTGAATAAAGATAGATGACATGAATAGGTTACCTGCTCGTAAGAATTCAATATTGAATAAATATTTAGCCTTTTCGTAGGGGATTAAAAACAAGATGACCCCCTGAACTTCGTACAATCGTACCCGGTACCTACCTACTAGGTAGGTAGGTACCTGAAATTGATTTGATTGTAACACTTTTCTTTTTATTTTTCTATTAAATATTTTTTATAGGAATAGATGAGTATTATATCTACTTAATACATTTACACTACAAAATATGGCTTGAAATATTCTTAAAATTTGAATATTTAATTTTATTAAGCGAATCCTGTTTTTCAAACAGGAACCATAACCGTTTTGTTGATTAACCATAGATTACATTGACTACAAAAACCATAGACTATTCCAATCCATAGATCGAAGCCTTATCTTTTCTTGGAGAGGTTAATAACTTTTGAATTTTAAACAAGATACCAGCCGCAGAATTACAATAAATACAAATGAATTATCGTCATTAAATATTGGAACAGTGTCTCGAATTGAATTTAATTATTTTGCAATGAGTTCATTCGGTCTATGTTAGTGCGCGTGGAAAACTGAAAAAAAAACTAGGTACTTATTTACTATACTACCTACTTAGTATCCATGTTGAAGTTTTCCATTGCCAATTTAAAAATAAAGGGAAGGAATGATTTTCCAACAATGGTTTCAGAGATTGAATGTTTAGAGCAGCCCAATCTATAAGAAGTGTTAACACACTCTCCTCCTCACAACTTGATAAATCTGTGACATGTGATGAAAAGACGAAAGTAGTCAATGTTATCAATAGGTGAGTATCAGTATAATTATGTATATACAAAGTAAGTATCAAACCTGTCCAAAACTCTACAACTACAGAGCACACAGTTGGCATAAACTACTTTTGGACGAGGCTTAGCTTTAAGTTTCCAGTTCAGCCCAGTTCAAATAAACAGGTCTCCTGATTGCTTTACCATGAATCAAAAATATACTTCAAAAAGTTTGTTATATTACAACAGAACAAATCACATGTACCTACGTATAAAGTCTGAGAGATTCGGATCACGTGCGATGCACCGGGGTCAATGCCCGCTCTGACAATATTGACAGGCAAGAAGAGATACCGACTCAAACAAATAATGTGGCCAAATACGATAGATGTGATCGGAAGAGGTCTTGTATCCTTATATTTTGTTTATGGTTCGTTTTTTTTACATAGGCTTTTAGGTTATCATACTTGCATTGCACTCGGCTAGAAAAAGTTTGGGTGTCAGAATTGGGCGGNAGACGAGGCTTAGGTAGCTTTAAGTTTCCAGTTCAGCCCAGTTCAAATAAACAGGTCTCCTGATTGCTTTACCATGAATCAAAAATATACTTCAAAAAGTTCGTTACCTATATTACAACAGAACAAATCACATGTACCTACGTATAAAGTATGAGAGATTCGGATCACGTGCGATGCACCGGGGTCAATGCCCGCTCTGACAATATTGACAGGCAAGAAGAGATACCGACTCAAACAAATAATGTGGCCAAATACGATAGATGTGATCGGAAGAGGTCTTGTATCCTTATATTTTGTTTATGGTTCGTTTTTTTTACATAGGCTTTTAGGTTATCGTACTTGCATTGCACTCGGCTAGAAAAAGTTTGGGTGTCAGAATTGGGCGGGAAAGATGATGGAAGTTGTAACTAGGTAGGTATAGGTACACCGGATGCATTTTTCATAGACTGACAATGTACCTAGTCTAATTACTTTTAAGGAATCCATTTTTTTAGTACTTATTAAATACCTACGTAGACCCAAGATGGGAACGTAGAAAACTCAACTGTTTTTGCAAATGATCTAAATAATATCAATCAACCAACGATCATCTCACGCCACTCGCTAGTCATAAAACTCAATTAACGACACGAGAAAAAAGGTTGATGCACTATTACCTAGGTATTCGTAAACTTGCAGATGGTTAAGTTTTTCCAATTCGTTAGATGTTGTTAACATTGGTGTCGTGAAACATAAGATTTTAGAAATAGGTACTTATATTACCTACTTACATTTATCTGTCGGTGGTCTGGGGTTGTTCAAAAGATAAACAGTCTTTTAAAGCGGATTTTCCTAACCCAAAACTCTGGAAAAAACCTTAGTTTATCTTTATAACTATAATTAAACAGTGCCCAGTGCGCAAAATATGTTCATAGATACATATCATGCGCTATTCGATCTATCGCATTATTATACTGGCGTAACAGCTGGTTGCATGACATTATTTTCTTTTTTCTACGCTACGCAGCAAGCGGTAACAGACACTGGCCGGTAAATGTCCCGCGCTAATAAACGCCGTTAAGAAAAAAACAAAGATTCATTTTCGCGCCAACACTCTTCCGCCATATTGGTCGCGTGATGAAAATGATGTATTTGCGCGACTTTCGTTCACTTTCGATTCAGAAACTGTGATGTTCATCATGTTTAGTACTCTTCCTAGTTCGTTTCGTTCCATTTTGTAATTAGTTGGATTTGAAAATATGTTGATTGTATTTCCTGTTCATTGGCTTACGATGTCGTGCTTAGCTGAAATGGCTGTGAATTAAAAGAGAAGGTCTACCTACTCTATGATATAAAATATGATGCGTCATTGGTTCTAGTATTTTATCCTATTATTCATAGGAAACCTCGTACAAATGATAGGTACATTAAATAGAATAGATAAGTACCTAGGTACCTACCTACCAAAAACTGTCAAGAACTCCAGTCAAATTACATAAGTAGGTACGATTAGGCAATATACATAACAGTACTTAATAGCTAACAAGAATTCCTAATATTAATCCAATACTGCCAGATCAATGTTGATACACCTAAACCGTCAAGCAGTTTTAGCTAAAAGATGGTTTTGATTAACATCTATTGTGTCAGGGGATTCGCAGCCACCCTAGTCTATTATTTTGTAAACTAACTGGCCGAACATCCCGTCCATCTATTTTTTCCGTTGACGAAGCCATGTTTGTAAACGTCTATGTCGGTTTGTGAATGAAATTCGCGCGGTTTCCGCGATTTGGCGGGAGAACGTGTCGGTAGGCAAACATCTGTATCTAAACATCTTGCACACCGGATTATAAACCCTATTTTCTTTAGACTAAGTCTAAATTCAGTTGTCAAGTCATAGCACGATCATAAATCGCTTGAGGACAATGACTGCATCTTTGAAACTGTCCAACCGCACATGACAATAATTATATCATCGAATCACAAAACTAATTATTTCTTTATTTTTCTGAAATCAATCTAACGTTTCATTTTGTAATACCTACTTTAAACTTCTTTCACCTTACCTATAATGTCGGCACATAGGTAAACTAAGTTCGTATTTTATTTTATTTTAACATACTAACCGCAACATATCTTAAATGTATGTACCATTGTTCTAAAACCATAATATTTTATTATTAATTAAACTATTATATTATTAACAAGCGTTTATTTAACACCATAAATTGGTATCTAAACACCACGCGTTTAAACGAGGAAATTCAAATACAATTTTAAAATTATACCCAGCAATGTACCTACGAATAAACCATGAATTAACGAGAATATACTGATATAAGTATATTTTTGAATGAGTCAATGGGAAAAATTGGCTGTTGTTAACCAACAATGTCATCGTAATACTTACTATTACATATTAAATTCAAACGCATTGAACTGTCAGTGGCATTCGACCACTTCAATCTTAGGGCTATGATATCATTTTCCGTTAAGTTCAACTTATTTACTTCGTTTAGGGTCATTGTAAACACTCTCTAATTGATAATAAAGTTCTTTCATTAAGATTCCTTGAACTTCCAGAAGTATCTTTAATAGGGTACTTGACTAAGAAAATCTAATTAGTCCGTCAGATAGATTTCCAAAAAATATTGGACACGTATTTTTTCTTTTGTCGCGTAAACAAAACATGAAGACGATACAGTACGTTGAAAACTCGTGTGACGTCACTTACCAGTGCACTTTTTACTAGCAAGTGACGTTACAAGCCTCCACTCCTTATTTTTGATGCGTTTTACCGTCGTATTTTTTTATTGATTTGATAAAATAAAAAATACGTCGGTATCCAATACTTTTCGATAATATAACTGTAGGACTAAATAGAATCATATTTTTATAACCCAGGTAACATCCCTATTTAATCGTCGTTTTCTCAATTTTTTCAACTACTTCCGTAAATAAGTGTAAAACATAATGAAACGTATTTATGACAGCTTGAAGGATGAAAACTATAGCACAAAATTAAAGAGTATATGTGTTCTATTACTGTTCTAAATATTGACCCAGTAATTGCGAAATAGATCCAGGTTGTACAAACAATATAGATAAAATGTTACTCCAAATGATCATTTGCACTAAATTAAATGAGTCACTGATAATATCGTTCACAATGCAGAGGTAGGTATTGATAAGATTTACGTGTTGAGAATCAATTACAGTATTTTTACTTACATCCGTTTTAAGTTTTTATCAATGCTGCAAAATCATTTCCAAATTCCATGCCATTCCATTTTGTAGCGAATCTTTTAACACAAAAATCGACGATAGTATATTGAAATAATGTATTCTGTATATAATAATGTATGTAATGTTGTGTATTAAAACTACAAAGATAGATTGATATTTTCTCATCATCATCATCATCATTCTCTTGGGCTTCCAGTATCCACATAATATATGTGGATACTGGAATGTTCATAATGTGTTATTGGTCGCCTCGTATTTGACTACTATAATATCACCTGGTGATTATGGTTGGTAAGACATTAGTCGACGATAGAGCACGCTTGCCCAGACTTTTCAAACTTGATTTTGGACCCCGGGGGCAGCTTTTAGGAAATACAGACTCCAGCAGAGAATTCCACTCCTTAGCTGTATGCATAATGAAAGTAATCCCAAAACATTTTGGGCGAATAATTGAGATGCCACATCGAATTATTATTTTATCCTATTATCTTATCATTGTAGGCATTGAACTTTGTTACATTTGTATGAGTATGATTCCTTCCAAATACGTGTACTATGAGTCAAGGACCTAAAAATCTTGGGTTTTCTCATTCTATTTGTCATTAGCAACTGCGGTTGCGTGCGTACCAATTTCAAGTATACCTTTGTTGAATTGGTTTATGTAAGTACCTGCTTGGTCACATAGGTATTCTTTATGAATTGGTACACTAATTAAATCATTTACTATTTTCCTTATCAATGAGTAATGATTGACGTATTTATGGGCTTGCAAAGTCGTCTGATCTGTTATCCTGTAAAAGAATTTCATAAATACATTCGGCTGGTTTGCGTCACGAATTCAGATGAATAGTGTGAAATAATGTTATGATTTCTTAATCATCAAATACTGTGGTTGGTGCGCGTCATTTGTTATGTTAATTTTCACATTATGTAATACTTAGTATCAATGCTAAACTACATAGTTCATCAATGGACCATAGCGTTGTTTCCGTCAAACCAATTAGGCTAGTGCCTTCCATCCACGATAAATCTCGATCGTTTGATATTACTGAATACCACGGAGTATGTATATCAGGACATATTCACAATGAAAAGCAAGCGATACATACAATATCAATGTGTTCTAAATCATCCTCCTGACCTTGTCCCAATTGATTTGGGGTCAACGCAATGTATTTTTCCATACATTATCTTTATTTTTCGTCATCTCATTCTCAGTAGTCACCTCCTCTTTAACCATATTTCGTCTTTAAAATTTACTGTAGCTAAATCTCAAGCTTTTATAGTATGTGCTCGCCCATGTAAGTATGTTAAATGTTCTTTTACGAACAGCATAACGCCATAAGATGTTGAAACAGCCTTATCAGTTAACGGAACATCGTTAAGGAACAAGATTTTTGAAGTAGGTATACACTATATCTAGTAAAACTGCTAATGGACACTGAGTATCTGAAGATAAGATTTCTCCATCCGTGTGTGTTGTTTGTTCAATAACGTTGCTATCAGATAATAATTATAGTTTCCTATACTTTAAACTGTATGTTGGAATAGTGCTCTCGATATTCACTGCTGTTTCAATCGATACATTTAATAATGAGGCCAAATTATAGAGTTATTGATTTATGAATGACAATGCTAAAATGCAAACTGCTAATCATGACTGGTTATGGCAGTCAATGGAACAGGCTGATAATAACAGCTTTCAAATTGAAATGCTAATAAATAAGAAAGAGAAAAATGGAAAGGCTTTTCATGAATTCATGATAAAGAAATCGTTTCAATAATTGGAATTTACTAATAGAAAAATGCAGACAATGATTTGAAATTCATTACGTTTAAAATCAAAGATTAGTAGGAACTTTTTGGCACAACTAATTAATTAACTTTGGAAAAGCTTTTCTTCAAGATAATTTTATAATAATTTAAGCTTTGAATGAATTCTAAAATCTTCATTAAAATTGATAATATTAACTATATCTAGGCCTGTCATAGGAACAACCTTCGTGGTTGTTAATAAAGACATCTCATTGATAACTCACTTCCAGTCTTCCACGTCTATTTCTATTATAAACCGATAATGTCTAGTGAAGATTAGTATGAAACGCCTTGAAATGTGTCGAAAAACAATATTTTTCAATATTTTATTGTTTAAGATCCATCTTATCTAGTACGATATCGATTAATGTCATGGATGGCGCGGCTGCCACAGAATATAGACTTTGTTTAGCAGCTATCTATAGATTTACTGCTGTCAGACCATTATTCTTTTGTTTTTAATTCGTTAATCTCGTAATCAGATTTATACACAACGATTTTAAATGTTGTCACGTCTATTACTCCCCGAACAAACCGTTTTTAGGACAACGATAATGGCAGTTTCCAAGTTCAGAATTTCAAATGCTTTCAAAGTATTTCCTTCTCTTGCAAAATTATCTACTCCATCATCTGAATGACAATTTTTTATTTCCTCGTTCGAATTCCGGTAAATATAGATGAATTTCTAGCAAATTTATCAGCTGTAATTCAACCAGCAAAATGGGAAGATGAAATAAAATGCAGAGAAACACACAAAAAGTTCATTATTCAGGCACTTTGCAATCACAAACAACAAAAAAGTATGAACTATCAACCTTTTACCCTTTTCAATCTATGCTTCAACAAAAATAAAAAAACGGCCAGTATAGAGACGTTAGCCACGTGTTGACAGATGGAGGGAGCCATGTTTGCATACGCTCGGCTGACCGATACCAGAGGTCGGCTCCAGATGGGGACCGAGTACCGCTGATAAATAACCGATTTTTGTATTGAAACCTATTGCCTCTTTTGAGTAAACAGTGCTACAGCACCTTTTAGAGTTTTGTCACTGTTAGGAAAATTTCGGAGCTTAAAAAGCTCTGCCGATCTTTTCTGTCAACATGTCACCGTGTAAACTTAGGTGGAGTAAGCATGCCATGAAGTGAATTGTCATTCCATCTTATTTGTATGAATTGACAGCTCACTTTATGTTCACTTCACGTAGGTAAGCAATAGGAATCGCACTGCTGCTTCAGAACTGTAAGTACCCAATCGAATCATGGTTTTTATTTTATTGAATGAAAATGATAACGCTATCCAGCCGATTTCGTATTCCTTAGCTTTTCATGGTTATTGATGCGAGCTCAGATTTTTTGAATACTTAGGTATTACTCTCTTTTTAGACAGATTTCGCCAAAACTGACAGGGAGAAAGAAGCGTGGGGGCTCGCGAACGGAGGAAGGACTGACCAGAAAGAAGTCTTTACTCAAAATTTGAATCAAATAGGCTAGGAAAAAGTTAAAAGAAAGAAATACTTACCTAAATACTCTCTAAACTTGTTGATAAAAACAAGAACCAAAGAGGTAGGATAACAATCAGAGTAGGTGAAGTTATTATTATTTGCACAACGGTAATGTAAGATGAAACACCTGTCTTACGTCAATTAAAGCAGCTTTGAGTAAATATGCAGGAAAATAATGTGTTACATTACAAACTGGATCGCATGATATTTTTTTCATAGAATTGTTGATTTTTGGACGCGGTTCTCAACAGATTCAAATAATCTTAGAGATTTTTGNCAAATAATGTGTTAGGTACATTACAAACTGGATCGCATGATATTTATTTCATAGAATTGTTGATTTTTGGACGCGGTTCTCAACAGATTCAAATAATCTTAGAGATTTTTGTTTATCTAAACTGATTCTGGCTTTAAAAAATTCGAAAAAATAACGATAATATCCTGCAAAAAAAATGTTTAGACAGATTCTACGGGAAATCTGTAGCTAAAAAATAATATTGTTCTCTTAAGTCTAGCTTCAGCACACAAATCTTTATAATTTATTCAAGGTCATCAGTAATAAGCGTGTTATACTTAATAATTAATTTAAATGATGCAAATACACATAACGAAGCAGAAAAATGTTGCAAAACTGACGCTTTTGCAATCACCAGCGCCATCTTTCTTTCAACCGCCATTAGGTTTTAGGCGCGAAAGTCTCAACTGACGTTTTATATTTTAAATTTGTTTTTTTTTTTGTTATTTCAATAGTGTATCGAAGTCAAAGTGATTCGAGATACTTGAATAAACAATAAAATATAGGGCAAGTGCTAATTAAACAGTCGAATGACGTTGTTTACCTACTCATTGATAGGGAATGAGAATTAGTTACAAGAAACATGTTTTAACGACGATGATATAGTCGCCTATTTATGTTTTTATTAGTATTTGTGGTATGGACGTTGAAACTTGAGTTTTACGTCACCATTAAATAATGAGCGCTAATTATAACAAATTCAGAAACAATTCTGCAAAAAAATGATTTTCAAGAAAAAAATATTTTAATACTACACTAAAGTAAAGATTCTTGATTCAGATATATTGATATTTGAAAACAACCTGTCTGACCCACCTTATTGGAAACAATTAATTAGTAAAGAAATAGTTAGCTAATGATTTCCTATAAACGCTAATACAGCTACAAAAAGTCATTTTAAAGAACATTAGCAATAAATTCTACAAAATACTTGAGTTCTAATGTATTTAGTTTCTTGAGATAAGTTTAGCGCGTGGCTTCGTAAATAGTATCGTTCCTTGCAGTACCTAGTAGACGTAGGTATAGGTACTAACTAGGAGGATGATCGATCACCAACTTACGTCATTTTCAACGTAAGTACACGCCTTTAACAGTTATCGCTCTTACGCCTCTCGTAACAAGAAACATTATCACTGTTCAACAAAAAATACCTATTAAATCGTCTTAGTACTTAAGCAGTTGTTTTCGCAAAAGAGTAAAAGATAAAAAAGACACGTTTTTACAATTCATTTAGATAAATTCGGGTATTTATTCGTTTATCGGAAATCTTTTTTAAAAGATTACTGGACACGAGTTCGCGTTCCTTTCTTTTAAATATCGATCGGCAGTTCAATGTCTGTCTGGGTACAATAATATGTTTTGCGATAATGTAGAATAGAGGCAATAAAATTAAAATTCAATATCTAATCCTTATTTGCTGTCGTCATACATTTCCCAATTAAAAATTAAAAGCAAAGAAAATGTGTCATTTCTGTTAATTTTATCTACCTATAGGTGCCGAACAAAAAAAGCTTTCAGTTGAAAAATTACAACGTGCTTTTCATAAGTGAATCAAGTATCTACCTGTTTATATGCCCTCATTATGATAACTAGTTTTGTGTGTTGATTGAATCGATACACTTATCATTAAATTCAATGATAGGTTATTTATATTTGCAAATCAATTCAAACATTTGATAAATTCTTTGTCTGTGACGCAAATAGCACTGATGAGTCGGAAAGATGTTTAGTGATTAAGTAAAAAATATTAAAATGTATTTTTTAACAGCTCAAAAATAATAATCATCCGCCATGATTGTTCTAATCGCAGAGATAAAGGTGAATAAAGATTCGATTGTGACGGAACCAGTCGGCGCGGCATCTCTTCGGTATTATCATCGGGCGCTCTCGTCGCTGATCCACCTGAACCCGCGCGGACAATCTCGCCCGCGCGACGAAACGAAACACACTAGCTGTCTCGCTCAGTCCCAGCACGCCCGAGATGCGCTCTCTCCTTCTCCCGGCCGCCGCTCTCGACCAATCGGCGGCCATCTTCTGCTCCCTCGAGAGCAGAGCGACAGTGCGTACTCTCATCACACGATCACAAGGAGACGACATCTCGTAGCGCGAGGTTGTCGTTCCCGCGCGAGATGCGACACACGTTCGACGCGCGAATTATTTGAATATAGTGCCTTATAAAGTGTTTGTAAATAGAAAATAATCCAAGACTGTAAATCTGTGCTCAAAAATTATTTAAGGTGTTTGTGAGAGACTGGACGCTGTTTCGTGTGTTGTTGGACTATTATTTTTGTATTATTTCGGGCTTCGGCTGATATCGCAAAAATTATCCACCATTGGGTAAGTTATTTCGATTAGATTACGATGCAAATTATCGTTTGTGACGGCGGGCGTCGCCCTGTGTTTTAGGTACCTCTAGTAATTAATATCGAGTGGGCTCAGTGCGATACGCGACAGTCGAATGTTTTGTCGTCTCTTGACCCTTGAGCCCTTGAAGGTGACTTGTGTGTTCGAAAAACAAATAATTGCAGAATGTTGCTTCTCTAATTTTTAAATATATTTTTATGCAACGGATGAATTTATTTTGTGCGCGAAAAAGGAACGTTTTTATTCTAAATTCGATATTTTCGTTTGAGTATTTTTTTGCAAATATGATAATTCGTGAACAGTTGTGTGAAATGTTTCGATTTGCAAAAATTAACAGTGCACTGCTTTTAACAACTTCGCTTCGTGAAAATTGTGATTAGGGTTAAAATAAAAAAATCGGACGCGAAAAATCAATAATTTAAATACTTGTCTACCTAAACGATACATCTTAAAAACCTTTTAAATGAAACGCTTTCTACCGAAAAACGTATCTTGATTAGGTATGGGTAATTTTTTAAGTACCTACAGTAAATTTTATAAGTAACTACTGACTGAAATACCTACTATTACTTATAAAATACTCTGTAAAATATTTATAACAAGAAAATGCATAAAAACGTTTTAATAACGAGATGAAAAATTAACACTTTCGCCGTCGGGCGTTCTCAAGTGAAGCTTAATTGTTCGCCAAGTATAATCAGTGTTTTTTTTTAATTTGCCGTAGATTAAGTTCTTTCAAAGCTTTGTGTGTTTTTTTTGACTGACTCTGATTAACGAATTATTTTCTTGTTGACTTAAATTCCCATAAGAATGTGATTTTGCTTAAACCTANAAGTGTTTTTTTTTAATTTGCCGTAGATTAAGTTCTTTCAAAGCTTTGTGTGTTTTAACCAAACCTTTTTTTTTTGACTGACTGATTAACGAATTATTTTCTTGTTGACTTAAATTCCCATAAGAATGTGATTTTGCTTAAACCTATTTGATAAACGAATGAAAACCCCTTGACGTATTAAACAACCGCTAAAAGAAATCCACAAAATAACAACGGCTTAGGCAAGACGATGAAAATACATACTAAGGAAAACGTTTTAAAAGAAGCGATATTCTGCACTTTTTGTAGACACATAAGTCAAACGCGACGGAACATTCCGCGCCCCAAAATTGTATTCCAGGGAAAAGTAAAAAAAAACCAATTTACATGCGTTATGTTAATGTTTTCCAGGCAATTGAATTCCAGCAATCACGCTATTTACTAATGGTTGACCGTAGCAATCATAAATAAAAGATAAATCATTATCTTTCAATGAATCTTAGCAGATTAATGCTGCGCAAANCACAATTTACATGCGTTATGTTAATGTTTTCCAGGCAATTGAATTCCAGCAATCACGCTATTACGCAATCATAAATAAAAGATAAATCATTATCTTTCAATGAATCTTAGCAGATTAATGCTGCGCAAATGACTGGGCATTTCGTCACATTTCAGAGAAAATTCCAAATGATTAACTTTGGGAATTTTTAAACTGATTAGAGGAAATAGCTAATATCATTATAATCACCATACTCTCACTAATGACCTACCTATCAAGTCTATTTAATCCACATTCTCTTATTATGATGATCAATTGACAAGTGACTGCAAATTTCAGAAGGATTGAAGGATTCATCTTCAACCAAGAACATCCACTATAGTAAGCGCCAGATAATCGTGGAATAACGGTCATTGACCCACCTACAATTATTGACATTNTTAATGACCTACCTATCAAGTCTATTTAATCCACATTCTCTTATTATGATGATCAATTGACCAGTGACTGCAAATTTCAGAAGGATTGAAGGATTCATCTTCAACCAAGAACATCCACTAGGAGATAATGATGATACAAAATAAATTACTGATTGACTAGACAGCTCCCGATATCACTATTTTCCTTCAAAATATTGACAATCATTCTTTATCCGTAGTTGTGGTCGNATAATGATGATACAAAATAAATTACTGACTAGACAGCTCCCGATATCACTATTTTCCTTCAAAATATTGACAATCATTCTTTATCCGTAGTTGTGGTCGGCGCAACATTGTCTTTATACTTCTCTATCAGTCGTCATCCCAGTTCTAGGCATTTTAACTTTCTAAATATATTGTCCGTCAAATGTCTTTACTTAGCCGTGCCTGCTTCTAAAATCAATCACTTTTCTTAAAAACTTATGCATCCAAATGTCATCAACGGCAGCTAAAATACAAAACAGATATTTTATCATTGTTGAGAAACAATGATTCAAGCGAGACTTATGTCAGATACATTGCTCAGATAAGTATTNCAACTGTCTAAATATATTGTCCGTCAAATGTCTTTACTTAGCCGTGCCTGCTTCTAAAATCAATCACTTTTCTTAAAAACTTGTGCATCCAAATGTCATCAACGGCAGCTAAAATACAAAACAGATATATCATTGTTGAGAAACAATGATTCAAGCGAGACTTATGTCAGATACATTGCTCAGATAAGTATTTGCTAGATAAAGCCTCAATCTCATCTTCCATTGAGACATTTGTGTCCATTATCTCCGTAATGTCTTCTATCTCAAGTGTGATAGCCGTGATGTGCTCTTTAGTCAATTATGTAAGAAACGGCGTACATTATCGATTGAACGTTGCACGATGTTTGGTTATCCATTTAGATGTAATAAAAATCGTAATGATCTTTGTCTTTTGCTAAAAGTTTGGTGGAACATTGAGACAAATATTCTCAGATTTGCAGCTGCTAACTTATATAGGTTCATATATGATATGAACTAGTAACTGACTAAAGAATACAAAATTTACCTAATAAACTATATAGTTCCAAAAATCTGCAGNCATGATTTTTGTCTTTTGCTAAAAGTTTGGTGGAACATTGAGACAAATATTCTCCGATTTGCAGCTGCTAACTTATATAGGTTCATATCATAACTAGTAACTGACTAAAGAATACAAAATTTACCTAATAAACTATATAGTTCCAAAAATCTGCAGATTCTAATGAGACTCTTATAAATTACTAGAAACCACTATTCCACTATTATCTGTCTTACAAGAGTCTATTTCAGCATGTAAGATTTCTAATATCGAACCAAACAATCCTAAAAGAATACCGCAAAGCTCACTGGATGATGCTTCAAAAGACTACGTCTTTGCGACTAATCGCAACATATCTCTACAAATTCGTAATCGTACGAAAACCCTTAGATTACCTATCAAACAAGACAAGCCATGACAAGTGTTTATCATCATCTGCATTAACATCGAGATTGCGACAGCCAGCCTCTCAACTAAAGATGTTACAAGTTTGTCACGGACAGACGATATCATTCCGACAGATGTTACTGTTATCTAGTAATTGCCGTTTATTTCTATATTATTTGATTGTGATAGAACTGAAGGTGCTTTTTATCTATATCAATTCTAAATTGGAGATACTATTTTTCAGCTTGTGTTTTCAATTCTTCAATTGAAAATGTAACGAAGAATTCAGGAATCCCAAATATCAAATTGAACTTAAATGCTTATTTAAGGATTGTTTTACTAATTTCAAAGTCTATCATACTCTTTAGTAACACCTGTTCAACAGATAATGATTTAGTTTAAGATAAAAACGTTTTAAAGCCAATGTCTCAATGTTAAAAGAGCAGGTTACTTCGCAATAATACAGTAGTTAGATGCGCCAAGTTATTTCACACCGAATCTGTAGTGTTCATCTCCTAATACATGTTATTATTTCATATTATTAACTTAAGTAACTAAACTAAAAGACGATTCAGTGATGAAGATTCAAGCCAGAAAGTGACACAGGTTACATCTTAGACTTTCGGAATTATGAATTTATAACACCTGCAGTTAAAATAGATTTTCATGTCCGTATCCTATGTCCGAAAAATATTATCCTGAAATTATCTATTTGAGATACCAGCAAGGACTAATAAGAAACCTTGGAAATATCCCAGAACAAAATTACATAAGAACCAATACGTGATACAAATCACCTTCCCAATGTACTCAATCTACTTGACAAAAATACATGTAATAATTAGTTAACAATAGGTAGAGATTAGAAGCAGCCATCGGATCACGTCTACCAACTGATAATGAAGAAATCCTTGTGACTCGTGATAACAGAATCAATAGGTGCTTTATTTTATTACATTCTTAATGGAAACACGGAAAATGTGAACATGATTTTCATTTATGTAACAATCACAGAAATCATAAAAAAATATTAATCGTTTCGGTTTTTTTTTAATCGTAACTTTCCGTACCTAAGTATACTTCGATTAAAAAAAAACCGAAACGATTAATATTTTTTCCGCAAAATTTTGTAGAATAACCCAACTGAAATACGTTCGGTTTTAAATTTTGTGGAAAATGTTGGCACTACTGGATGCATTTGAAAATCAAAATGATGTTAGTAGCATCGTTTTCCGTAGCAACATTCAAACTTAAATTAAAGTTTTGCTTCAATGAAGACATTTCGTTTTTGAAAGGTTTGTCGCGGAAAATCATTAACTTATAATTATGACCGAAATTAAACTGTCTCCGTGACTTTTTCTTACTTGATAATTCTGTTGGAAATAAGGCCAACAACAAAGCTAATTAGAATCCAGAAACAAAAGTTTCAAAAAATATTCCTGTTTTAAATTATAAAGCTTTTCTCGTACAACTTTAAGGTTTTTTTTGTTTCTTTTGAATTTAATTACAGGTAATCAAAAGCATGCTAATAATTATATACACAATTATTTTTGGAATTAATTTAGATCAGATGATCCCAAAAAGATACATAGACATAATTCGGAAACCAACACCGAATCATCATTTAAAAAAATTGCCTGATTGGATAGGTAATCAAAATCCAAGAAATTCTTCCAAACCCGTTGATTGATATCCGCCAATGACGAAACAAAATCAGTTCTTATAGATAACCACAATGTAGAGTTCAAAGCGAACCGCCTACCAAGATAAGTAATATTAATATTGTATTACGATTCCCAGTAAACTGTAATCCTGATCATCAAACGCGCCGCGGGGAGTCGTCTTCAGTACATTTAGCGTATTACATGAAAGTTGAGACTTCGGTACAAGATGGGAAGTTTCCAAGTAAGGGAATTACTGAGACATGGCTGAGAAATAGGGGCTTTAACTGCCATTTTTTATATCTCGCAAAAAATATATTTTAGTATTGAGTGTTGAATGATAATGAATGAATAAAATTAAAGGGACTAAAATATAATCGATTGGTATCTGAGAGAGTGGCACGTTTGATTGGAGAAGTGATCTATAAAAACAGTCGTAATAAACCCGTGTCCCGACGGTAAGCTAAATTAATTATTAATGTTTAATTTAGCTTTTCCTATAACTAATTTAGCTATAATTTAGGTACTTAACTATATAATTTAGGTACCTATATAATTTAGGTTTTTCTACGAAAACCGTACCATAACAGTTAAGAAAATCCTCTAGTCTCCGCTTTTAGCGATGCTATCAAACAATAAAAATGAAAACCAAATATTCCAAATTTAATTTCAATTAACTTAGCACACTACATCTACATAACCTAAACAAAAATCCAGTCCACAAAAACCAGACTGCACATCATAATGCTACCAGTCTATTAAGTAACGCCCAGACAGGTAGGTAACCAGTAACCAAAGCACAGGTAGTAGGTACCTACATACATAACTAGTAACTAGTACTAGTCGCATACCAGCCGTGGGTTATTCGCTCGCATTGTCTGGACTATAATAGGTCAGGCGCGCGTGCGCTGCACTGGCGAACGGAGTAGGGTGGCTATACTATGCGGGGGAAAAC
>NDFZ01003995.1:0-27144 GCA_002192655.3 Mamestra configurata
ATTTTCTCAGGAACGGGTGGACCTAGCAAGTTGAAATTTATACCAGATACTGAGGTCTTTAGTCCCTATTATGTGTATTAAAATTGTCCTGGTCCTGAGTCAACACGATAAAAAGATAGAAATATAGAATTTATAATTTTTTAAAAGAATAAATATCTTTAAACCTAAACAGACCAGTATCCAAAGAACAAAATCTTAGTATTGCCTAGTTCTATTTGTATGTAGAACAGCTTTACCAAGGTTACCGACATAGCCCGAAAGATAGCCAAACTGAAGTGGCAGTAGGCAAGGCATATTGCTCGCAGAACAGATGGTCGATGGAGTCAAAAAGTTCCGGAACCCGCGTGCTGGAAGACGTATCGTTTTAAGGCCTCCCACAAGGTGGACATATGACCTGGTGAGGGTCGCGGCTAGCTGATGGATTCTAGACGTACAGGATTTTGTGGCGCCACTTGGGGGAGGTCTATGTCCAGCAGTGGACGTCTTTCGGCTGGTATGATGATGGGCTTTGTTATAGTTAGGTGTGATCGGGTTAAAGTTTGGACTTATGTCTAGAAACATAAGAAATCATTAAACACTAACCAATGATTTCTCTGCAGTTCTAATTCCATCAAACCTCACATTCAAGTCAACTATAAACAGAACCATGTACACCGAGCACAATTGCTTACAAAGAGAGCATTTTGCTAAACATCACTAAATAAATTGCTCGTAAACTGGTGTGCTACTTCGTTTTACGACCAGGTGGTTGGCTTTTTCTTCCTTTTACCCTTAAGGGGAGTATGAGCAATGAGCAATAACATCCAACTTGATTCGAGGATGCAAATAGCTCGCTTGTGTTATGATGGTTCAGAAATGCCTTGCGGTACGATTCTGTAGAAAAGATTTTAGGATGTTAGCGGTATCACATGGTTTTGTTTTGATAGTTAAGCAACAGAAATTGTCAGTACAGTAATATATGGTGAGATTTTGTTTGGTTTGGAAATCCTCATATACAGCCAACAAAGCTATCTATATTTAATATTATAAAGAGCTAAAGTTTGTTTGTTTGTTCGTACACTTGCGTCCGCGACTGCGGGTGTGTATGTGACTCTACCCCAGACTAGTGCTTTGGACCGGCCCGCCGTCCGCGGGTCCCATCCTGCTAATGTGTTATGCCCACGTTTTAACTGCTTTTATTTACAAGTTACAGTGAAAACTACCTTTTAATAAATAATAATAGTCGATATAGGGACTCGCCAGAGTATGGGCAGCAGCATTCTCTGTGCATTGCAACAGCTTCACTGCGATCGCCAACCCGCCTGCCAAGCGCGCTTGGTAGCCAATGGATGCGAGACGTAAAGGACCGGTTGTTGTGGTGACACTTCTGGGAGGCCTATGTCCAGTAGTGGACGTCTTTCGGCGGATATGATGATGATGAACAGTCAATATACTACATTGCTTGATAAAACGACTTTGAGAGTGAAATATTTACCTTCCAACGTTTTCATTATCATCACCATCCACATCATACCAATCTCTACGCTTGCATGCAAAATAGATTTGTGACTAGAAAAAGAAGATTTTTAGACGTGATCATAAGTGTCAAGTCACAAGTTCTCTTCTCCTGACAAAGTGACCAAAAGAATCGCCTCTGTTACTATGCAATGCACAAAGACGTTTTCAGAACAATTTCGTCTAGTAATACTCTAGCAATAAAAGCTTGGAACACAATACTTTACGACCCACAGTTAGGTCGTATTCTTAAACTTATCTTTACTGCCCAAATCCCTGAAGTGTTTAAACCTATGTTCAAGTTTGTCATCACAAATCTGGGAAACCAATTTATGTCTTAAATCAGATTGTGTTCCAATTTGTGTCTTCTACTTTAGTTAATTGTAAAATTCTATGGCGTTATTCTATAACATAATGACTACGTCAGGAAATGGCCCAAAATTGGTTCAAACAAACAATTTAATTACGGGGATTAATATATTTCTCATCGATACCCTAAGGAGAAAAGGAACTAATTTTTATTATTTAATCTTGCTGTAATAACGACAGTATAAATACACGTTAAATAATCAACTATTTACTTATTACAGTTTACGAGGTACAGCCCGCTGATTGACAGACGAACGGACAGTGGAGATTTTTGATAGGGTTTCTTGGTAACACTTGGGTATGGAACTCTAAATGTGGATGAGTCCTCTTCAAAAGGGATACGTATTGCAGTTGTCCATAGCGGTGGTGACTAGTTGATTGCTTGTCATTCGCAAAGACAAACACGAAATACCTAAATAAACCTAACTTAAAACTTAAGAACAGTAAAAAGACGACACTACCCAGTAAACCAACTCATAGGTATTTACATTAGGTACCTGTTGCGGAATCTGTTCGAAAGAGTCACCGCGGCCCTGGAACGCAAAGGGCTTTAGAAGGAACAAGGATGGGTTTTAGTCAGTAAGAGTCTGACACGCCCTTCCGCTCCACCCAGAGCGGAAGAAGTCATTTGATGATTTCCCATCTTTAAAAAAAAAAAAAAAGGTATTTACATTACCTAGATATTCATTACCTAGGTATTCCTTACCGCTATTTGCTGTAACAAGAGAATTTAAGTACCTCCTATTCTTAGCCTTAAAACCAACAGCAGTAAGATACTCAAACTAGGGGCGTCGAAACCATAAATATTATTTCATAGCAAGTACCTAATTAGCGATCTGAGTTTGAACCACAACAGCGCATAAATTCTAACAAAGTAGGCTCCTTATTATTCTGGTCGTAAAAGTTCAAGTACAGGAAATTGGAGTTTACAGCCTAGTGTGTTTTTGTATTATTTTCTTTGAGTTGTTAAGACTAAATGATATCTATTTTGTAAGTAGGTTAAACATAACACTTCTACGTGTCAATCTTGTTTAGTCATTTTAAAACAAGATGAGGCCGGTGTTTCTTAGCTGACTACCCTGAGAAGAAACACCGAAACAAACTCAGAGGTCAAAGTCTCTTTCAAAGTCCATACAATCGTACCGGCTAAGAAAATTTCGAAGTAACCACTCAGTATTTTGCAACTCTGGTTTTGAAGCACGCCAGGCCAAGAGGTATTGTGCTCCTGGATTGAGGAGGTCCGGTAGGCAGTCGGTCTGTGTAAAATACTGGTACTCAAACGCATCCGCTTAGACTGAGAGCTAACCCAACCTGTGTTAGGAAAAGACCAGACTGACTGATTTAAATGAAACAGGCCTTAAGTGCTATAGTGTCATCATTATCATACCAGTCGAAAGACGTCCACTTGACGGGTTGCTATAATCGCCACGCTTGGCGGGCGGGTTGGCGATTGCAGTGTAGCTGTTGCAATGCACAGAGAATGCTGCTGCCCATTCTCTGGTACCCAGTCCCATTTTTTAAGTTGGTCGACTATCACTCGTTAACTTGTACAGCCTAATAAGCTGTGATAGTTTTCCTTTTAAATTCATTATGTATGTACTACCATGAAGTTGTTCACATCTTCAAAGTAACCGTTTAGCTGGCAGAGGGACATTTTAACACAAAAATTTGCACTTTAAAGCTTAATATTTCGCAAACGGATCCTTGGATGGAAGAATGGTTTTAAAAAAACCCCCAATATTTGATTCTACTACTTTGTAGTTGTGATTAATATATAAACCTAAACCGCGGACGGACAGACAGACAAAAAAGCAGACATGGCGGCACTATAAGGGTTCCTTTTTGACTACAGAACCCTAAAAAGGAAAGTTAGCAGCGCAAACAAAACGCACACTACAGATATACATGACTTTCATATGATGTCACTTTGGTTAAAAGCCTCGCATTTTATAAAAAATTTAAAAAGCTTCAAAAAATAAAAACTTAAATTGTTAGTAATATTTTCCAGACAAAAGGGAACACGTAATTTGGAAATTGTAAAAAAAATGTGCGATTTAATATTTCGCAAACGGATCTTTGAATGAAAAAATGCTTTTAGCAAACCTTCAATATTTATGTTTATATATGTATAAACGACCTACTCAACGACACTCCATACAGTGGGTTAGACGATAAAAAAATTTTACTTATTAAATCTTTACATTTAGTCAGTGGATAAATTTAAAATCCCGAGATCCCGGTGTCATACTTAGATTGATATATACATTTGAAGCCATTGACTCGAAATAGCTCTACCTACTCCGACCGCTGCTCATGACTCTGAGTCGGATCGAAGGAAGACGCGCTCAAGGCATAACACATGCGTCAAGATGGACATACACATTAAGGAAACTGTTGAAAGCATGTACCGAGCGGTTCACACTGAAGAGCGCATGGCACCACGCGTTGTATGTGTTATCGATCCTCAGCAGTGAGCTGACGACAAGGAAGAATACATTTCGTGGCCATTAACTTATTCAAAGCACACCGTACATAAAAAAACTAGCCCCATTCACAAAATATAACGAAAGAAAAATATTTATTTGGGACTCGCACAAGATAAACAAAACAGTAAAATAAATTTACAACTTAAAGTAATAATTATTAATATAGGCTACCAAACATAGATATTATCTGTGCGAGGCCAAAATGGTCTCAAAATATGCTGCGATATCTAAAAAAATAAAGTTTGGACCAAACCTCTGAAACTAAACTCAATATCACGCTTCCCTTAATTGAATCCCGTAGCGCGCGAAATAATACATTGAGCATTCTACTAAACATAGCAAAATACTTGAGTCGTAAATGAGAACAGGATACTCAACTTAACGACAGTAGTGTTTGCTCGTATTTTTCTGTCGGTAAAACGGAAAATTTTAAAACCACTGGAAATGTCTCGACAGCTGCGCGGTGTTAAATGTTACAGAGAACTAGAGTGGCTGGATGTGGCCTGGATTAGTTTTTTTTTTTGTTTTGACCGAGGTATGGCGAACAGTGAGTAAAGTCTCAATACCTCATTTGAAAAGAGAGGATCCTCCGTCGGTTGTTGTGTCTGGTCGGCAACTGCCCGATACTTGATATTCGGACTGTCGTATATGTTCAAATCGTACGGAGAACTTTGCTTGCGTGATGCAGGGTTTCATTGGTAGTTCGTCGCTGACAGGATAGATGGCATTGTGGTTGTTTTTTTTGCCATACAAATTTTGTTTCGTAGTTTTTCATGTGTCTTTCATTAATGCCGCTACAGCCTTTCTAAGGAAGCCCGGTGGGTAAATATTTAAAATCTGATTTCTGGGGAATCTTACTTTTTAACCGTTCGCTAACCATATGATTGGTTAGATTAATGTTCCGTTTAATCCCTTTTAAATGTTTTCGTTACCATGGAAGAATCGATAACCGGCCGGTTTAGGACTTCAAGACTCGATAGATTCACAACTCCCGGTAGAAGTCTGCAGCGCATGCGATAAACGCAATGTATTAACGAAAAGGTTAAAGGGCTCAAACTTTGGAGATTTACTTTGACACATTTGTTATTGCTGACAGAGCGTCATTTTGGCAGGAGCCTCTTGTATTGCTTGTATTCTAGCATCTTATCGTATCAAATCTGCCAGTCACTTCCAGCGAATTCCCCTGAACTATTTCTTCAAACACATGAAACTATTTTTACATCCCCACACGTACAAATTTAGTCCCTCTTAGTAGCTGTGGGGTACTAATTGACGATTTAAATCTGTCCTCGCCCCTGGTTCTTGTCGTACGTTTATGATTTTATACACGTAACTAAATGTTTGCCCTGACTTTGCATGTCAAGGGAGGAATGAACTTGGTTTATTAACGTTTCTGTTGGTGTGGTTTGATGTTTTGCTATTTATTTAGCCATCGTGAGTGTTTATTCTAAACGTTTTTGATTATAGTTTCATTCATTTAATTAACTTTGTGACATTACTTGATACGAATACTTATGAAGAGGTTACTTTTCAGCTGTTACGCTTTTGAATTTAACTGGCTACTTATATTATTTAACCGATATGTACATTTAATTATTAAAATATTCATCACTGACAATAATGTTGTTGTAATTAATTGAAAATCTTCTCTTAATGAACACACATAAATTAATTAATTATTACTCAAAATTAAGTTAGCTTACAGTGTTTCATATGTAGCTGATAGAAACGTTGTATGCAGACAAATGATGGTGTGATAGAATTTTTTCGATTTGTTCCGGATTCGCCCACAAGGTTCGCCTAATTCTTATTTTTCCTTGTTCGCCTCACTTTTCATTTCTTTTTCACTGCATTGTCTGCGTTTATCATTTATTTGTTTCATATGATTATTTGAATTCTGTTTCGACCCACTTTTCATTCCTTTTTCGACTAATTTTGTTTAAGAGTTCAAAGTCTAAACAAACAAAAATCTGTATCGTGTGGACCCACTGTTACAGTTCAAATCATGTATCGGCAAAGGTATCGTAGGATACCCCCGAGGTAGGTAGACTAACAACCGAGGCAGGCTGGATGCGGAAGGCGGTAGAACGGGGTGGGTGTTGTGGCATAGCTTGAGAGAGACTTGTGTCCAGCAGTGAACTGCGATAGGCTGTGTTAATGAGACTCCTAAACAATATATGAGAAAAGAAACAGAAAGAACATATTGGAGAATTACCATATACTTCATGGTGGACATGCCACCCATACGCACAAAACGTTTTGGAAATTTTGGTTTTGAGCTTTCATTGTGCGTACAGCTAAGGAGTGGAATTCTCTGCCAGTCTATTTTTTCTGATAGCTATAACCGGGAGATCTTTAAGTCAGGGATGAAAAGGTTACTTCTAGCAATCGTGATCCATCGTTAACAACATCATCGCTTGCCATCAGGTGAGTAGTGATGATTAAAAAACTGAGCTTTACCTACGAAGCCAAGGTAACTTAAAAACCACAGCACTTCCTACTCTTATATACCGATCTTTCATGTAGCAGTCCAACGCTTAAAGAAGTTTATACTTATCAGAGTAAAACAACTTTTCACCTCACAACAAGAACACAGCCCTCGCTCAGTTTGCGGTTAATTGTGGTTTTCTCTGGTTTATAAGAAGTTTAACGACTTGTTTCCTGTTGAGACGGGGCACGAGTAACCTGTTTTTGTAATTAAACGTTATGAAGTAAATTCTTGGTTTCATCTTTTTGTAAACGATTACGGAGAAAATGGAAAAAGAAACGTGTTGTGAGCGACCCTTAGTAACAACTCTGCTCTCGAGCAGTGTTGGTGAAATGAGTACGTGGATTTTATTTGAAAAATGTTTTTTTTTTATTGATGTCAATAATATATTTTTTTAACGTTGTCGTTAACGTTGCCCCACACTATTTTTTTCTGTATCATGGGTCGATTAAAAACATACAAATAAATCTTTATTACAAGGAAAATTGGTTGGCATGTTAAACAAGAGAAGCAAATCTCCTTACATATTTTGACAAAACTAAATGTGAACAGAGAGTGTCAAAGAAATTCTTTATTACGAATAATACCTCATTGGCTTCAATAAGTCTTTTGTTTATTGCGTAATTTTGTAAGTAGATTATATTTGTCCACACTGTAGTGAAAAAAAATGTCGCTGCAACATGTAATAATATTGAACGGATATCTCCTAAATGGTTCTAATTTTGGAGCTCGTGGCTAAATAATAACAGCCGCACGGGTCGATTCAAGGTTAAGCAATGCTTGCCGAAGTTGGTCTGTGGATGGGTGACCATCTTTACATACCGAGACTCCTCCGTGCCTCGGAAAGCACGTTAAGCCGTTGGTCCCGGCTGTCATTTGTAGATCTTTGGCAGTCGTTACGGATAGTCAGAAGCCAGATAATCTGACACCAGTCTTGCCAAGGAGTACCGTGTTACCCAGTTAATGGGTTGTGGAGGTCTGGTAGACAGCCGCTCCACGTAAAATACTGGTATTCAGCTGAATCCGGTTTGACTTGAAGCCGACCCCAATATAGTTGGGAATAGGCTAGGCGGATGGTTCTAATTTTGGCAATAGCAGATTATATTTACGCTGCATTTCATCAAGCATAGTGAAGCTCACAGTTAGCTTGTTCAATTAGAGAGATCAGTTGCCCTAAACTCTTGATCCCAAGAAACCAAAGCTACCCGAATATATCTACCATCATATATTTAAATAAAAACTTTTTTTTCTGTCTGATAAGAAGATACTCATTAAACTCTTATTCTAGCAAAGAATGTCGAACGAAAACCACATTAGTAGCTAAAGGAAGTCGGGTGATATTGTAAACTTGTAATAATTTGAGTGAACACTTTTGTTTGCCAGACATATCACTGCGGGCGGTACACCTTGCCACAGTGCAGTCGATTTTCAGTAGTGTAAATTGATTTTACAGTTTCTTCGAATAATTATACAATATGAACATTATGATTGTTATTGCCAATTGTCATTATTACAATAAATAGTAAAAAAAAAGATATAGTATTGGATCGTTGCCCACCTTCGTTTGGATTTGGAATTTCAATTTTATAGTTAAGTTTTTTTTTTGTATCTGTGGGTTTTTTTTCTGTTATATCGCAATATTAAAAAGGCTTAAATAAAAAGCTTGTTTGAGTTTATAATTTCAAGTTAAACCAAAGTTAAGATTTATTGTATTTCAAAGTTTCCCGCCTATTTAATAAAACAATTTTAAAGGTTGAGTTGGATAATTTTATTTCAAATTTTACTGGAAAGATGTATGCAGGATATATGATGTATTCCCAAGCCTACCATATTTTTTTTAATAAAACTATAACAAGCACTAGTCAGCTAACAAGCTCTTATATTTTAAACCATCAACATTCTAACTTTAACATAGGCAAGCAAAACTGCCCTCTAAATATTATTCGCGGTTAGTTAGTTACGCAGTTTCCGTACGCTCTGGCACATACATTTTGCTTCTCACTATAAAGCATACTCCCTTTGTTCTAACCTATTTACAGAGAATGGACTGAGCGTTCCTAAGCTAGGTATGTAGTCAATAAATGGTTAGAAAAGTGTGAGAGAGAAAGCGATCGTGCGGTCTATTTGCTGTCCTTTTCTAGACTTCTGATTGGGTCACGCCACAGGCATGTAAAGAAGAAAAAAGAAAGTGAAACTGTTTATTCTGCCAGAAAAGACACACAAAAACTAATAACAATATTAGTTAAAAACTAAATATAAAAATAAAACTAAGTGCTTCAAAACGGCCGAGCCATGTCAGGGACGGACATTATTACCAGCTACCCCGTCATTAGTACACTATGGTATTTTCTATGTCATCTGTCGTACATACACAACAACTTTCAATAAATCAAAAATAATTATTATTTAGTCACAAATAACTTATTCAATACATCACAAAAATATTATAACTTGTAAAATAAACCAAATTGTGAGTCATCGTCTCTACAAACTACAGAAAAGAAAAAGATAATGACCGTACAGTATATTGATCTCTTTCTACAAAGCGGGCAAATTTGAAACAGTATTGCCTAAATATTCAATCCATTCTCCATTTCCATATTCTGACCAGACCTTCGTCCATTGTCTTTGGTGCGTAAAGTACAGTGCAGTGTTAGTGCAGAGTACAGATTTAGCGACGGCACCGTTTGACGTGGTAATTACGCCGTAAATCCTCAAGCGGACGAAATTAACTCGCGCTTCTGAGCATATTATGAAAATGCACTCCACTGTACACTCTAATACACTTAAAAAGGTTCTGTGATGTTGATGGGTGATTTTTTTTGGCACGTTTTGTAATTTTTGGAAGCATAATGTATGAATTAAAAGTTTTTTAAATTAATTATTAGATTGAAATAGTTAATAGAAATACAGGAATTGATACTCAGAATAATTGGTCGAACGTCACCAGTGTGACGTCATCTACTTGAACTCTAATTCAGTGTTACTAGATTTATTCTGTTAGTTTGATTGTAACGGAAACCTCAAGTAGTAGGGTCAGTGTACAGTCAACAAAGCCATTTGGTATGCAGGCAGCTAGCTTTTAAAAAACGTTGTCAGTGTGCTGATTAGACAATCATTCTACACCACACTCGTATATTTCATAAGCTTAAAAAGTTATATTGCACACATATGAAATAAATCAGGCAGTGCAGTGGAAATAGTATAACACTGCCTGTATGTTTGACGTTTGACAGATAACAGTATTGACAGTCGGCGTTGACATTTAGACGTGAGTCACGTTTACCTCAACGGAGGGGCAGTGTCGTTGGTCGTTCGATTATGAGACACGACTGTAAGCGGACGTAGCCACGTGCTATAGAACTTATCGCGTTTTCCACTTTTCAATCAGCCTGTATCTCTGCAATCCGCTGTTATTTTTTAAATCTGATTTAAGCTAAAATCAACTGTAGTGTTATACTGTGCCTTCCTAATTTTATTATTTTATTTGTAGCCAGCATTCCTCCAGGATCCGACAAATATATATTGTTTATAAACATTAGAAAGCCTAAAACTGAGCAAAGCAGATTAAAAATAGAAAATACGAGCTTCGTCCTAAATCCTTCTTTTATATCCTGATTAACGTAACTGGCCATCTAAAAGTTTATTTAGTTTTAAAAAGAAACACAGCCCTACGTAATAGAACTTTATGTAGAAGTTTTGGTGTGCAAAAAGAATATTCGTCTATCAATAATTTCCCCAAATGGATGGACACCAATATCTTACTCCATTCAGACCATAATCTAGAAATAACTAGCCTTCCATCCATTCAATATGTCATCAAAGAACAAGATTCACAAAAACTGTTACAACACGAAACAACATGTCCATACTAAACGAATAAGGTCGAAAAATTGCCTGTTATCAAACGTAGATTTCGGCACGATAAATCAAAAGGTTTTTCTTTGATAAGTCTAGGTATTCTTTCCCTGGGCGAATGTTAACACAATACGATTTGTCAGAAGAAAATAAAGGCAATTTTCTATCATTACTTACTAATGCGGAGAACTAGAAAAAGATAATGATAACTAGAAATACAAATAAGGGTTTCATTAGGAAGATTAGCGTAGGTACAGATTTTACGTTTTTCTACACGAACATTGTTATTGACCCATCAGTTGGCGTTGAGCGTGGGTGTCCTAAGAGGCGACTAAGGGACTCACCAGAGAATGGGCAGCAACATTCTCGGTGCATTACAACAGCTACACTGCAATCGCCAACCCTCCTGCTTTGCGTGGTGATTATGGCAACCTCCCCCTCTTGGGGGAGGTCTATGTCCAGCAGTGGACGACTTTAAGCTGATATGATAATGATGATTGTTTTAGACTATTAGACCGTTACTTCAAGATCAAATTTACATTAGCAATCAATGACGTATATGTCACCGGATAATAACTGCAGCCGCGGTGACATTGTAAAAATCACGTAAAATTGTACACATTTATACATATGGAAACTATTAAATTTGGATGGGAGTATTATATATAACTCGACAAAATGTACTGAACAGCTATTTTTTTTTCGCGATTTTTCGGTTGGTACCACTGACAGTAAAAGTTGCTCACAATGATGATGACCACTTTTAAGGTATTCCGTTTATTCTGTACACGTTTTATATAATACGTCATTGTAAGCAACGTCTCCAAATTTCAAATCGTTTATTAAATGGCTGAAATGTTTGCACAATGACCTATCGAATTTGCTAACCCTACAAAGCAAATGAAAATCAATTTAAGACGAAATAAGGAAGAAATGAAACTACAAACGTCACAATGTTCGAACTCAATCCAATTTGAAATCCAACACCTAGAACCCTGCATAAAATTAACACCACCATCACGTAGATCAGCAGATAACACGACAAATATTAATTTACCGATCGTCACAGTTCGGAATTAACATTTTAAATACATTTGCTACGCCGCCCCGAAGCCCAATCGCAGTCAAAGGCCCGAAAGTTGGTCCCTATCGATTAGACATCGCATCTGTCCCCGGAGAACCTAATAAATATGTAAATTTGTTCAGGATTAACCCCGATAGGCGAAAGAAGCTTGCTCGTGTAAATTCCAGCGAACTTGCTGTGAGTAATCATTTTTGAAGGTTTATTAAATTCGTTTTTTTTTTTATTTAGGTATGGCTCCTTTTTTCTGGGTGGAATTTTAAATTGAGGGTTCAAATTGCATAACCGGAGATTGGCCCATTGAGGTTTGTGAAATAACAGGAAGGTAAACTGAGCTTGTTTTTGAATATTTGTTGATACTGTTATTTTGGCATAATGTTAATTTCCGTAAAGTAATTGCGTTATCTTATTTAAGGAAAGGAATTGGAAAAGGAAAGCTTTATAAATAAAAAACGCCCCACACATTATTTTCGTAAAAATAATAACTGGTTTTGAATTCAATGGCATTTGTCTCACCACCGACGATAAGCGTGAAGCAAGTAAAGCTAGAAACTAAATAAGAGTTGGCGAGCAGCGAGAAGCCAGTGTGTAGTTTCGATAGTTTTGTCGCTCGGCTATAAGCGAGTGCTTGCTGTGCGACGGGCGATTTCTCGCACCTCTCGCTCCGGCCAGCTAAGAGGTACATTCCTGCGCAAACCTGCATCGCTACAAAGCGCTGAATTCATAATATGTTAGCTAGGAATTAGTTCTGCACTATAGGTATAAATGACCGCCAGGCGAGCATCGCTGAGCGAGTATTATAATACTCGCTTTGATAGAAAGAAAAAAGACAGAAACAAAATTGTGTTTATTGGCATTATAATAATGACCTGATGATATGACCTTAAAATTAAACAATAAAGCAGCAATAATTAAGCTCTTGTCGCTACGACTAAATAGTGGTAAGAGAGTTCTCGCCAACAATGTGAACAGCCAGCTATCGACTATAAATGTATGTGTCTCTTTTACTCACACGGGATTTATTTATTTATTTATTTATTATAAGGCTTCTCAACAATGACTACACTATAACTTTATAATTTGTACATTACAAACTTAAGTCTAAGCGCCTCATCACTTACAGAGAAGCACAGTATGCACTACATTATGCGCAGATTATAACATAATTAATTAAAATTATTAAAAGCAAGATTGAAAAAAAAAACTACTAATCGTTAAATTTTTTACAATTAATTAAATTAGATAATACAGGATATATATCTTTTCTCCGTATCCTCAGCGAGAAAATAGTCGATAGCTAATCGCTTCCTCGTTAGCGGTGAGATAAGTACCAATATGTGACTGGCTGGGGCCTGGCTCAGCTCATATCAATTTAAAGAGAATTTAATGGAAAAAAACAAAAGAAAATATTCTATGAAGACTGGATGATGAAAACTAGGAATTGCCGGTAAAGTCCTTGTCTACACTAATATTATAAAGAGGAAAAATTTGTATTTTTGTGTGTGTGTATGTTTGTAATGAATAAACTCAAAAACTTCTGTGCCGATTTCAAAAATTCTTTCACCATTGGAAAGCTACATTATAAGCGAGTAACATAGGCTATATTGTATCCCCGTACTCCAACGTCTGCTAGTCGTACATAAAGTTAGACAGAAACACTGACAATTAATTGCAATAAATAATAATATAACCTTAAATTTATTTCAGATAGTCCCGCTTAGTAATAATATGCCTGAACACAGCCAATAATATAAACAACATCTCTCAACCAAGCACCGAAACTCCATAAAACTTTCACACGTCCAAACATATGCTCCAAAAGGCAATCTTTCACAAAATAACCATTCGCTTGAAGAGATAAACCGCAGGAATATGCTTTTAATTCCAGCATGTAGCCGAAAGAATTCAGCGGTCATGAGATTTATGGGGTCCGTACAACACACGGCGCCTATGGGAGGCTAACCATGGTATTATGGGCTATGGGTATTTACTCCTGGGGAGTCCATTGTTTTTATGATAGTATTTCATTTTAGGGAAGGTTGGGATGTGGTTTTGGGAGCTGGTGCTATTTTTATTCTGTCGATCCAGAATTCTGTTGTCTTTTTTTTAACCGACTTCAAAAAAGGTGGGGTTATCAATTCGGATGTTTATTTATTTTTATGTATGTTCGGGCATAACTCCGTCGTTTTGTAAAAATCTTTTTTGTTCGAAAAAGGTTTATTTCGGAATGGACCTATTTTTGAATTTGGAGATAGACAATTAAATAGATGTGAACTGGTTGGAGTTTTTGGAGGGTAGCACTTTAAAGTGAAAAATAAAAAATACAAACGACGTCCAAACGAAAACTACAACAAAGTACAAAATAACTTTAATTTTGGAATTTTAGTCAATACAATGAAGAAACCATACCAGAAACACCGACTTAAAAATTAAAGTTATTTTTTACTTTGTATTGGTTTAGTTTTCAGAAGTCGGTTCTATTTTAATTAGATGAAAGACGACGTATTGAGAAAGCACGTCTTGCAATCAAAAATGAAAAATTCAAAGTCATAGACTTTGTCATAGACATAGTCATAGACATAGGCCCGCGTATTGGATAAGGGCCTGAGTCACTTTTGCAGATAGAAAGAATACAATTATTTAACACATACATTAAACACGCATGGTACACATAAATTACAAAAAAAAAGAATGGGAATATGCCAATAGGAGACCTGTTTGCTGTGACGAGAATGCTATATGCTATATATATATATAGAAGAGTTATAAATACTGGCCAGTATTTATAACTCTTCTTTTAGTTTGTGTTGGGTTCATGACGAATAAATGTGTTTTTTTTTTCTATCGATATAATAAAAATTGTTATTCTAATTACTCTTATAAAAGCTATTTAAAAATCTGGCCAAGTGCAAGTTAGACTTGCACACGAAGGGTTCCATCAAATTTTGATGCATAAAAACGTATTACAAATGTTCAGTTGACAATTTGTGGACAGTTTGCAAACTCAAGTTATTTCATAATCTTACTGAGTTTGCCATTTTCCGGTGACATAGCGCATGCCCTATACGCCATACGTCACAAATCTGTGACAAAAAGTACGGCGAATTTATGGCTTGGCGTTGGGGACACGCTAATGCGTTTATGCTCTGGCGTTCAAAAGGTTAACTTGACGTTACGATATTCAATCAAGTGAAACTCGGGCGATCATGACGCAGTCTAAGAAACCTGCCCGTAAAGCCCACTGCTGGGAAACAGACTACTCTATTGGTAAGGGAGTTGGTCATTTATCACCAGAGATTTTGGCTTTAGTATGCGGGTTTCTCACGATTTTTTTGTATGTATGGGAAATCATCAAATGACTCCTTCCGCTCTGTTCAGAGCGGAAAGGAGCGTCAGACTCTTGCTGACTAAAACCCATCCCTGTTTCTCCTAATGCACTGTACGTTCCAGGGCCGCGGTGACTCTTTCGAACGAATTCCGCAAACGTGGTTGTTAACATACCTTGACCGCTTAAACTTGGTGATTTTGGCGATACTCTCTTTTCATTATTTATTTTTCTACTCTTTAATGATTTTTCCGTTCAACAATATAGACTTCTTTGGGACTTGAAGTAAACGAAGCACTTATCGCTTCTCTCAGAACATTAAACAAGTTGTAACTTATTAGTAACACTTGGCCAGGTTTCCGTAAGACATTTTCCTAGAAAAAATGGTTTCTTGCTTGTTCAGTAACTCGTCTGATTGAATCCGCTAACGGTGTGAGATAGTTTTTCGTTGTAGAATGTTTCAACTATACTTTTGTCTTAGACGGCAGTTTTACTGTGAAACAATTGACGAGCTACACGTGTAAGACTATCTATTGTTTTCGTACTATCGTTGATCGAGATGTTCTGTTCGGTGTAGGACGTAAAAGAATAGCACCATCCCATCTCTTCCCGTGGGTGTTGTAAAAGGCGACTAAGGGAATGGGCAGTAGTATTCTCTGTTCATTGCAACAGCTACACTGCAATCGCCAACCCGCCAGCCAAGCGTGGCGATTATGGCAACACTCCGCCCTTTGGGGGAGGCCTACGTCCAGCAGTGGACGTCTTTGATGATATTGGTAATAGATCAGTCATGATCTAATGAAGTTGGTATAGTGTTGTATCAAGCTTAACCCCACTTAGCTGCTTTTTTGGTAATATCCATGATTTTGGTTTTGGTGCGAAGCGTTGTAGTCCTTACACAGTCCGAGAGACCGATCCCCTGGATACTATTTTTCATGGCTTGCTGGCAAACCTCGAGCCTAATGAGTTGTGCTGAAGTATCGAAGACCAGATTATGTGCAACGTATGTTATTTTGGGTAGGATACAAATTAATTGCACTAATTTGTACAATATTATAAATCACTATTCTTTATTTTTATGACAAGGTGGCTGTCGTATCGTTGCAAAATTATATCATCATTATTAAAATAAGTAAGTTTGAAGTTGATAGGCAGTTAACATAATTTTTCCACTTTTATTGCATTAAATAAATCCGTCCTTACACATACAATGTGTGAAAAATATTTATACGGCTTCACCGTATGTTATACGGGTATCATTAATCGGGTGACACAGCACATTACGGCAATACGGTGCGTATACATGACGTCACGGGCGTGAAAAACAGCTCGAATTCCCCTATTTATGCACGTGGAACACAATTTATCTTGCCGAGTTAATTTTTGAATTAAAAGCGAAAAATTCTTTCACTGCAAGCCTTTGATTCACGTTCGAAATTATGCTTTTGAGAATATTCATACGGGGTAATTTTACATTCATGCACCAATCAATTTTATTACTTACTTCGATAGGACGTGCGGTTTTTTCTCTACAAAAGAGGTAATATACCAAAAAGAGTTTGTATGAATACTTGATAGTGCTATTCGTACTGTAAGGGACTTGATAAACAAAGCGGTAAGGAAGATGAACTTATAGGGATTTAATTCACAAAACGGAAAGGGCGCGCGGACCGGGCGCTGTGACGATAAAATTTATGGCGTCAATAGAACGAAATATCTATTTCGATTCAGCCCGTTCCTAGCTGTCCTCCCCCCAGCAACGCCCTAAGCCGAGGCCCGTACCCCACAGGGGTGCTCTTAGCGTGTAGTCACTTAGTTTGTAGTTAATAAGCCCTGGCTGGAGGCCTTATGTCCAAGTAAAGCAATTCCGGATAAGCAGTCGACAACCTCCTAGTTTGAACTGAAAGATGCCACTCACAAAAAAAAGGGAACGAAATATACTTATCGTCGCGGGCGCGCGGCGAATACATTTACGTCACAGCGCCCTAGTCGCGCGCCCTGTCCGTTTTGTATTTCAAGTCCCTATAAGTCCGTCTTCCTTTCACTACGGAATCATGATATCACGTCCGGTCAGTGTAAGCCAGGTGCGTAGGACTCACAACCGGTGTACGTGTATGACATTATGCATGAAAGTGGATGAAACAAAATGTATACGTTATGCGAAGTAGGATGCGTTCTGTTGTTTCTGCCAGCCAACCACTATAGAAACAAGGCGTGAGTTGATGTTTGCAATTTTTCCAAACATTTTTCACTTTGACTTTAATTATATTTAATTTCTTTTTTTTAATTTTGTAAATACTTAACTAAGTATATACACTAGAAATAAAAATAAAAGCTCTTAACTAAATTAACCCTAAAATATGGCGTCAAAAAATTCATCCGCATCGCTGTCGACTGGTGGTGTACCCAAAAGACTGGCGGCATTGCCACGTTGAATGGCTTATTTAATTTATTAAAAATAAGATCAGTAACGAATAAACCTACCATGTCTTTTTCCTTTGCAGGAATTAATGACATCAACCACAAGTGCCACTGGATAAACAGAATAAAGAAATTTCTTGGAAACCTACCGAGTGATAGAAAATGGAATATTTTTATTAGATAAATGGGATCATGCTATTTTTTTTCTGTTACTATAAACAATATTGTATATTTTATTGGAATTATATATTAAAACATGGATATCGATGTTAAACCAATCTCTATTTTCTAATAACAAAAAATATTGGTTTTAGCTATCTACTTGTGAGAGAGTTTATATTACAGATATTAGTTTCGGGAATCTAAAAGATAAACATTATTATATCCTTTTATTTAAGCCACTTTAGCTAAGCATAAAAAAATATATAATTTATTATTAAATATTACAACGGTCAGTTTAAAACCAACGATAATAATTATATGCAAAAAAAAGTACTCCTCGATACGGTTCGTACTGTGAGTAGATTTATTTTTTTGGAGTTCTAACCACCCGGTAGCTTGTACCCTGCTTCCGACACCGGCGGATTACTATATTTTTACATGTATTTTATTTATTTATTTTATCTGTTACTTTACTAGTAAATAAACGAAATAATTAGATGCAATACAAGCAAAGCCAGTTTTTTTCACTCTAGCCCAGAGCCGGCAAGAATGGAAGGAAGGAGGCCTTTGCGTTGCAGTGGGACGGAATAGGCTAAAACTAAATAAAAAATAAAATAAATTTATAATATTACTTTTGCTATAAAATGTTGAAAATATTTTCCTCTTTGAGATCTTACCCTTCTATGCAAGCTTAGTACTTTCTTCTTTGTTCCATCATAGAACGTTAAGACTACGGCTAGTCTTGTAACTGCTCAAAGACTCTAAGAGCATACACGTTATATGAGAAATCTCCTTTGCCTGAGTTCCTTTAACCTTTCTACTAACGATGTTGACACTGTGACGTGAAGCTTATTCTAGATTTATTTTCGATTCCTGTTAACAACCCTGAGGTTTATCAATTTTTATTTAGCAACACTGAGGTATAACATTTTTTTAATGGAGTTTATTTTTTCATAAGACTTTTTGAACGTTTCTATATTTAAATTTCTCCTATATCCCGTTCGGCAGAAGTGTTATAAAAAAAAAAAATATGTATGGGAAATCTTCAAATGACTTATCTGGGTCTCTGGGTGGAACCGAAGGGTGTCAGACTTTTACTGGCTAAAACCCATCCCAGCTTTTGGTTTAGTCGTGAAACCGCACGAGTTGATTTAAAAAAGAACAAAAAATATTGAGGAAATGGCTTACTCTTGACCTCGACCACGCCTGATAGAAAGCGATGGATGAGGTCTATGAATGATAGAGCGAGCTTGCCCAGAAGATGCCTGTTTACTCCGGCTTTGAAGGCATGCTTTACGTGGTCAGTTTGAGGATGGGTGACCATTATTTACATACGGAGACTCCTCTGTGCCAAGGAGAGCATGAAAAGCATCTCCTTACATACTTTTAATATCACATAAAATGAATTTCATTTCCTCGTCATTTTCATATTCTAAAAATATTAAAAAACTGACGCTACGGACTAACATACATGTTTATTGAGGCCTAGGTATACCTAGTTTCTAAAAAAGAATAGTCGTGAAAATTTAAAGATTTACTAAACCCAGAATTACCGTAAAACGGGGTGGATAGAAATGCAGGGGTGAATAAAAACGAAACTTTTATTGGGATTTTCACATAAATTTATTAATGGTTTCTCACAAAGCGTCCATTTAAAGATAAAATAATTGTTAAACAAATTGGAGTTCTTCATTGCTGCAAACAATATTTAAATAACGTGAAAATTTAAATCAAAGTATCGTTTTTATTCACCCCAACATTTCTATCCACCCCGTTTTACCCGGTACACTTTAAACCCAAAAACTATTACTATAAACAACATAAATTCCATTGTGAAGCACATACATACCTGCCAGTTTAAGTCCGATGCGCTTCCCTGGGGGTTTAACTAACTCAATGTGAGTCCTGCGCAGCCCTCGCTCCGTGCACAGTCCGGAATCAGTCGACAGCGAAGTCTGGGATTTGAACACTGGAAAAGAAGAAATAAGGTGTTAAAAATTGCATATAGGTAATATTAAAATAATGCAATTTTTACGCAGCACATACAACCAATGACTCTATTGGGAATAAACGTAACTATCTTAAAGATACCTATTTTAATTAACATAAGTGCATAGCTCTAACATTCTAGACGTTGAGTCGAATAAATCTATTTATTGAAATGTATTAGGCACATAAATATCTAAAGTCTGTGACAACAAAGATATCACTTTTCCCAGAAGAGTTGTCAGCATAATAGACGGGGACCGCTAGGGGCAGTGCCTGCCAGGTCCAGGCCCTGGAACGCAAAGGGCATTTGGGAACACAGGTGAGTTTTAGTCAGTTAGAGTCTGACACTCCATTCCACTCCAACCAGAGCGGAAGGAGCCATTTGACATGCGCGTGCAGTAGGCTACAGTAAGAGTAGACCAGCCCATACATAATGCCCAAAAAAAAATCACTTTCAAAGTGGACATAAATTCGCATCGTCAGTATCGTGATTTCAACCCTGAATGATATGGTGAGTTTTTTTTTTTTGGGCATTATGTATGGGCTGGCGTACCTTTACTGTAGCCTACTGAACGTCCATGCCATTTGATGATTTATTATCAAAATAAAACCCAGAATTAGGTTATTTAACAGCAAACCTCACTTCTTTATAGAACTGTTAGATAGAGGTTATATTTACGAGTATGTTATTTTAAACTTAAGACAACAGTTAACGTTGCACTCACTATATAACGCTCAAAACCTACACTAGCCGACCGAGATTGCCCCAAACTACGCCAATATCACTCACCCCACTTCCCTTGTTTTAACCAAAAAATAACCCGCAATTTCCCGAAATAACGCCCCCACAATACCCGAAAACGGTACAGTTTCGGTAGCAAAACATTTAACTGGTGGACGCACAAATCTCCGAGCTCGTTTCCGACCAACTTTTACTGTAACTGCACTTGTAAACTGCGAGGCCTCTCTTAAAATAATACCCGGTTGGGGTATCGATAGTGACTTGTGGCAGTTTGGAACTAATAAAGGAGTGTAAGCAGCGTTATTAAGGGGAAGGTGCGCTGTTATGGAGGAGATGGGGCGAGTTTTAGATGGTATTGTAGCTAAAAATGTAGATAGAAAAACACGAAATCTTTTGCTACTTGACTCTGCTGATGATGACTCATTATATGTATTATTCTGTAACTTCGACTCTAGTACGGTACCTCTGTAAAAGCTAATTCTAGCCGTGGAAGGGGCCTGGTGACCTGTAACACAGTTTTTTCCCAAAAACCTATATCAGGCACCAGTCTCTCACAAGGTGGAATACAGCTGAGACATTTTTGTACACATTAACTTTAAGTCAGCTTTGTGAAGAGAGAATAAATGACACTTATCACTTATTACTTATTTTGGGGGCAATAACTTAGTTGTTGTTGTTTTGCCCCACATCGCTCGCGGCCGCCAGCCCGCGTCTGCGATAGCAGGGAATCTCGCTGCGACTCCCGACGACTCTAGTGTTCTTACATCTCCACCATTGAGTACTTAATGAATGCCAATACTAATTGCCTGGAAGGTCTTTGAGCGTAACTCTAAGCTGCTGACTAGCATATCATTTTACCTCAGAAGAAATTAGTGATATTGTGAAACTTTTGTCAACATGACAGGAGAAGTTTCCACAATAAAAGAAAACGAAAATTTCCACAGTTGCCATTTCTTAAAATCTTTGTGACAGTTCCAATTTGTTAAAACATTAATCACGCAAAACAAGATCGGGGCAAATATTTTTTCTTAAAGGAAACAAAATATTGTAGTTTGCGACTTAACTTCTGTGCAAGTCATAAAATGTAAGTGGATAAGTTTCGGTCTTGTGGAAATGATTATATTATGGCGAGTATTTTTTGTATCTCTAATAATATGAGAATATAAAACAACGTCCAGCAGTTTATTATGTATAATAAAAATAACCGAGTCATACATATTTTATTTGAAATTGAGGGCCAGTTGTTATGAAACACACGCTTGGTCAGTAGCGGCATCACTGCCGCCAAACGAAAAACTAACGTAGCTAAATGTATATTGCAACAAAAAGAACCGCAACGCCATCTATCTTGCCAGCGAAGAACTAATTTGGAAAAGGATAAATATTGGAGAAAGTCTTATCCTTAAGAGAAGGACAACGAATAAGCTAGAAAAAACGAACTAAATAGGATACAAACTTAAACGCCTTATTATCATCATACCAGCCGAAAGACGTCCACTGCTGCCCATAAGCCTCCCCCAAAGGTGGGAGGGTGCAATACATGCCACGCTTGGCAGGCGGGTTGGCGATCGCAGTGTAGCTGTTGCAATACAGAGAATGCTGCTGCCCATTCTCTGTGGTCCCTTAGTCGCCTCTTAAGACACCCACGGGAAGCGATGGGATGGTGCTATTCTTTTACGTCCGACACCATAAAGAACAACGTAAACGCCTGCATACTTTGATACCCAAAGAGCTGCTTCCTGAAAAATCTCTTTTGAAATATTGGAACTGTAACAAATACAGTACAAAAAACTTCGTGCCCGCTAACGCCTGTAACTCAAGCAATTATATTTTAGATTGTTGTTTGCAAATTTCAGCGGCTTCGCGGGTCGTTAGTAAAACTTGACGTTTCATTTTGAGAAAGAAGGATTGCTTTTTATTCATCTCTAATTTTCTACGGAAGAGGCTCGCTCCTCTAACTTTTTCTGTCGTTTTTACAATTTCAGGGCTTGCCGTCCCTTTACGTAATTATTCTTATAACGAATGTCATTAATATTCTAAACGTAAAAGGTTTTTTGGTGTCCTTAATGCTTTTATTCTTTTAAGATTAAGATAGATTGGATTGAATGCTTGTTTTATAATAATTGAGGCGTTTATAGGAAATACGGCCATGATAAAATTTTATAACAATATTTATTTAGACTGAGATTCAGTTATTTTTAATTTCAGACTTTATTCATTCTTTGATATTAATATTTGCATTTGTCTTTAATTGATTTTAATTAAGCTCTTTAGTATCATTATTTAATAACCAAACCTTTGCCCAACTTAAAAAAAAATATTTTGTCGTTTCAAAATTACCGAAACAAACTGTGTTACAGGTTTTAAAAAATAACGTCGCACGTGTGACAAACACTTTTTTTCTACTATTCCAAAGTCAAAACGTTTATTTTAATTAGGCCATTAAACGGCACTTTTGAACGTCATCATTTTCAGTTCAGTAAAATAAATATTATAACAAATAAAGTGACTCTACTGTCCATTCGGAAAGGTAGATTCTTATGGAGAAGAACGGACAAGAAACTCCATAGTTACTCTTTTCAAATAATGGTTTTACAAAATTTGGTATACACAAATTAATTTAATATTATGTGAAATTGAAATCATAGCTAAGCTGTGTAACTTTTTGATATGTTAATTTTTGTTTTAAAACAATGGCCAATTAAGTTGGTTACCAAATAATTTCTAATTGTTCTTGTTACTACATCCCTTTTGAATTGTGTTACATTGTTTTAGGCAAAATAATCTAGGTACGAAATTGTTGATGGAAATTATAACGGGTGGCTTCAAACAAAGAACATTTAATTAATTAAATTTATTCCTGGAAGGAATTACTAAGAACGATTTTATAATGTTAACCTTGTTGTAGATGTTAATTTTGAAGAAAATTGCGGCAAACTGTGCCTTACCAACAAAATATAATTGTATTATAAATTAACTATAGTAGTTAACTTATTAAACCTAATTATGTTAATGGAACCTTTAACTAGTAACTTATATTTATATAGTTATTGAGTGGCCTGATGCCATGGCCAATTCGGTGTAGTGAATATCTTGAAAAAGGAAGAGTGCATTTTGTGATGATGTCTTACTTATTTTATTGTCCCATAATCTTCCAGAAACCATGAAAGTGGCAAAGTATATGGCCCACAAAAGGTAACCAATAAGGACCAATGACACGAAAATGAAAATGAACCATCATAAAATAGAAACGTTATAGGTACCTCTTTCAAACAATTAATAGGCACTAAAGACCTCCATTACAATAATGGTCCCAATCTCTTTAAAGCACGTAACAACAATGACTTTACAGACAACACTAACAATGTTTTGTTTCATTAAAATGGATAAAACAATTGTGTTTAAGGAAAGGCGAAACCGAACTCGGGAATTAGCCGACATTTCACGACGTTTCATTTATCAGGAGGTCGAAATAAGAGGTACAAACATGAGTAAATTGCAAGCACTCGTTAAGCACTCAGGGTGGAACTACAGGAACGAGCGTTAGCGAAAAAAGCCGGTTGATTCTGTAAACATGTCGAAGTGAAGGCTTGGGTGAAGTGATCGCGAGGTGAGCTGTCACTCCATATAATCAAGATATCACGTGATCACGAAGTGAGCTGTCATTCCATCTTGATTATATGAATTGACAGCTTCGACATGGTTACAGAATCGACCGGCTGTATTGTTTGAATGACGGAAAAAGTACGTGAGTAGAGAAGAACACAATGGAATTAAAGACGGCTAGGATTTTTTGGCAGGATTTTTTCGAGTTGCGTTTTAATTATTCGTAAATTGATTCCTAGTGGATATTGTGATGTAAATTGGTGTAGTTTTGTGTCTCAAGTGTCCACGCACCTGGGAAATACTTGAAATAATTGAAACAGGCGCGATCTTGGTTAAGTGGAGCTGAGAATTTTATTGTAGTATTGACTACCTCAGACGTAACTTGCCGAGAAGGCCGAATCGATATATTTGCTACCAGGTACTAAAAAACCATTAGAATATTTTACATCCTCATTCTAATGCAAAACAAAGTGTGTGTCAAAAAAATCAAGACTGCGACTGAAGAACTCAGTATCCATGGTCATTAATAAAATAAAAAAAAGACTTAGATTTTTGTTGCTCAATCACGTCAGAACGGCTGAACGGATCTTGATGAAATTTGGCAGAGAAGTAGATTACAGTCTGGAATAACATATAGAATACTTTTTATCCTAGTGGTATATTCCCTTGGTATAATTTTCGACATTCACACGGGCGATGCCGTTGTCGGCAACTAGTAACTATATTCGTCACAATCTAAGATGTCAGATTTGACAGCAGGATACAACATTGCTGTACTAGTAAGTATGAAAGAGATATGAAAAAAATCTCTTTCGCACTTAGTCGTAAAGTCATCTTCTATCCCTCTCTACTCAGCTGTCAAATCCGACTTCTTAGATTGTCACGATTATAGTTACTAGTTGCCGACAGCGGCACCGCCCGTGTGAATGTCGAAAATTATACCAAGGGAATATAGTACCGGGATAAAAAGTATCCTATGTGTTATTCTAGACTGTAATCTACCTCTGTGCTTTCATCATCAAGATCCGTTCAGCCATTCTGACATGATTAAGCAACAAAAATCCATCCATCGCATTTATAATAATTATTATGTAGTATAGAAGTATAGTTTACTAGTACTTTTATGCAAGCCCACTCCAATGTCGACAACATCATCGCTCAACATTAACGGCCGGTTTCAATAACGTATCCATCTTTAACCAACTGTCAAATTAGCTACCAACAGTAGTTAATTTGACAGTTGGTCAAAAGTAGATACATAATTGAGACCGGCCGTAAGTGACATAGTGATCAAACGCGAGCCCATCATTAATATTATTTACGCAGTCAAATATTCAAACAATTAGACAATAAGAAAGACGAGAAAAGGTTCTTGCCCTACAGTTAATTTTAAGCAGTAGAAATAGTATCCTTCAAACTAAAATTAGATTCGACGTTCCTTGGAATTAATATTTTCAGAATGAATAAGGTTTCTTAAGACATCGTTCTGTTTATTAAATTATAAAATTGGTATAGCTAATATAGACTGAAATCCCAGAGCTGCCAGACGTCTCTTATTTTGTCACATTTTTTCAAATATTTAGGATAGACCGACGGTCACAAAGTCTTGATGATGTCAATAACTCTATTCATCAGGTCCAACTTTGGTTTACGGCAAACAACTTAGTACTAAATGAAAAAAAGACCAAATGTATTAAATTTACTTTACCAAATGTTAGAAGCACCGAATGTGACATCGTGTTGAATGGACAAAAACTGGAATTTATTGATCAGACGGTTTTCCTGGGAATCACTTTAGACGAGAAATTGCAATGGGGACCTCACATAACATCTCTTGCGGGGCGGCTAAGCTCAGCCGCTTATGCTGTTAGAAAGATAAGACAGTTAACAGATGTAGAAACCGCGCGCTTGGTCTATTTTAGTTACTTTCACAGCATTATGTCGTACGGTATTTTGCTGTGGGGTCGTGCTGCTGACATTGAATCTGTATTTATTTTGCAAAAGCGTGCTGTTAGAGCCATTTATAATCTTCGTCGCCGCGATTCTCTTAGGGAAATTTTTAAAAAGATTAATATTATGACAGTACCTTGTCAATTCATTTATGAGAATATTATGTATGTAAGAAAAAATCGACATCTCTTTAACAAAATTAGTGATAGACATCATTTTAATACTAGAAATAAAAATAATTTAGATCAAACATTTTATAGATTAGCCAAAGTACGAACATCTTTCATGGGGTACTGTGTTAAATGTTACAACAAAATACCTTGTGACATATTAGAACTAAATGAAAGAAAATTTAAAACTTACATTAAAACCACACTTTGTAAACAAGCATATTACAAACTAGATGATTATATTAAAGATAAGAATGCTTGGAAACATGCTGGTCCTGCTCCATAGGACAATCGAGGGTATAGTAGAAAAAGTCAAACTTGTTTTATTTACTGGTGTACTTTCAGGTTTTTAATATGTAATTTAACTCACACACTGATCCATTGTTTTTAATTATATTGTAAATATGTGAGTTTCTTCTCCATAAGAATCTACTTTTTGCGAATGGACAACTAGAGTCAATTATATTTTAATTTTAAACTGTAAATTTGACGTTCAAAAGTGCCTTTTAATGGTCTAGTTAAAATAAATGAATTGACTTTGACTTTGACTTTGTGGGATAGAGTAGTGTGAGTATGTACTTTTAACATACGAATACCTGCAAAGTTGGGCCGATGGCAAATTTTTTTTTGTGTAGGTGATGTAGTTTTGCGTCCTCCCAACATCCTGGCAGACCCAAGCTTTCGATATTTGCACTTTTTTTTAAGGATGGGAAATCATTAAATGACTTCTTCCGCTCTGGGTGGAGTGGAAGGGAGTGTCAGACTCTTATTGACTAAAACCCATCCGTGTTCCTTCTAAAGCCCTTTGCGTTCCAGGGTCACGGTACTGCAAAAGCTGTGGGTCTGGATTGCCTTTTATAGGTCTTTCATAGACGTAAGGGATAGTCAGAAGCTTTAAAATCTGACACCAGTTTAGAAATGAGGTGACAGATGCCAGATACTCCATGTAGACACGAAGCCGACACACAGTTGGTAAAAGGCTAGACATATATATATATATATA
>NDFZ01003995.1:27423-46448 GCA_002192655.3 Mamestra configurata
TATATATATATATATATATATATATATATATATTTAATTCTATTTATTTAACAAAGGGTTTTTATCTACATGGATACGCCAACCCCATCGCACCCTATTAGTTTTAATTACACATATATTTAGCTAACTGCGATTTAGGACTTGCCAAAATTGTTTGAATTAACCCAACATCTAGAAAATTCAGTTTAAACTCTTTAATTAATGACTCTCTGTCATCTTTGTTTCTTACACAATCCATCAGCAAGTGAAGTATATCTTCAGTTTTATTGCATACTACGCATTTGGGAGATGTAACTTTTCCCATAAGATAGCCGAATTTTGCCGATGGATAGTGTCCAGAACGCAGTCTTAAAACTAACTTAACATAATTTCTATTTAGTTTATCATCATCGAACCAGGGACCGAGGAGGCACATTTGGTATAATTTTGTACCATAACGTGTGTGTTATAATTGAATCTTTATCCCTACTCAGCTTTGAACTGAATTAAAATACTTCAGTATTTTACTGAAAATAATTGGGCCATGGACCGGATCAACTAAATCCGTTCCTGCAATTCACTAACATTATTCATTTGACGAAACAGTTTTCATGATTCATGGAGCAGATAAAGTCCGTGGCGGTAATTTACGAATTTTCATTTAAAACATTTCTATGTGAAATGTGGGTTATAAATAGGATGTTAAGTCCTTTAGATGTCGAGTGATGCGAAGTTTTCATCAGAAAGGGATCTCTATTTAAAAAATTCTAAAGTTTTTTGGTAGAGGAAATACACAGGTTTTTTCCAGTTCTCATTATGAAAAGCTGCCAATTTGCTAAAAGTACTTGCTTCCTTTTTTAGAATAATTTATAAGAAATGTTAAGTTAATCTTACATTGTTTGTATTGTTATCAATATATATATATATATATTATCCTTATCAATAAACAAATAAAAGTACACGTAGTCGCACGACAAAAATCGACTATTTATTTTGACTACTAAAAGAAAGTCCTGGTTAATTGTAAGCTAATTTGATTTGACCAAGTACAGCACAATCAGGGGATTTGTAAATATCCTAACATATATATATATATTAGTAATTCTCGTATTATTGCTACATTAATATTAATGATATGACAGTTTGATAACCTTTAGTGAAGAGATGAACACATGGACACTGTACAGTCTTTAAACTTATTAGTCCTTTTGATACATCGCCGCATCGACCGTATCCATGCAAAACAAATGCTAAAGAAGGACAAGACCAAAACCACAGAGCAAGGAAAGAGCTCGGCAGTCACTGTTCACCCATTATTCCATAATATCACCATTAACCTAGAAATGTTACCATCACTTTAGGGTTTATCTATGTGCTTGTTTGTTTGAACGCTCTAATCTCAGGAACTTACTGGTTGGAATTGAAAAAATATTTTTGTGTTGGATAGTCCATTTATCAAGGATCAAGGATATATAACATCACGCCACGACCAATAGGAGCGGAGCAGAAATTGCAAAAACGAGAAAAAATATTCCTTTTGAGAGCTTTCGTTGCGTGCGCTGCGTAAACGGTTTAAGTTACGCAAATATCATGTATGATGGAATTGTTCCTCTTTAATGATTATTAAAGAGGAACAATTCCATCATACATTCAAACAAACAAACAAACTCTTCAGCTTGATTAAGCTGAAAAGTTTGTTTGTTTGAATGCGCTAATCTCTGGAACTACCAGTCGGAAAGGGAAAATTATTTTTGTATATGATAGCCACATTCATAAGGAAGGCTATAAGCTATACGGGAACGGGAAAAAAAACGGGATATGCGTGTACGAAGTCGCGTGCAAAGTGCTAGTTTAGAATATATACAAATGGTTTATCAATGTGAGGCTAGGGGCCATTAAATAGAGAAAAAACAAAAAGGGTTTCTGTTTAGCCTCCTACCGGCAGATTAAACTCCTTTGACTCTTTATTTCTTTTCTATACCGTGTGCAATTTCAAAGACGCCCGAATTCGTTTTCTAGTTATTTGCTTTTTTTTATTACGAGAACACACATTCTTCATTTTGTACACCAGATACGCACACATATTTATTATGCATATTATGTTTAGCTTGTGTAGCCAGTTTTGATCAAGGGTGTCAGATAGACATTGGGGGCCCGTGACCATTCTGACTATGGTTATGACAAACGGAACTTGTACTCAGCACGCGGGTAGATTTCTTAATAAATCTTTTTAGTCCATGCGTCAAATGACAAAAAAAATTAAACAAGATGTTTTTATTTTTACAAATAAATAAATAAAAAATTAAGAAGTCTCGTCTAGGCCTCACCTTAATATGACGACTCAGTCCACTTGAACTTTGACGCGTTTTATCTTTGCTAATTATTATTGATTTGAGTAAACAAAAAAATACGTATCAAATATTTGATAGAAATCTAACTCACGGACTTACTAGATTGCTGAAACTGTGGTCAGCACAATTTTTGTGCGAACAAGAATATTATTAGAATTGGATTCTTTAGGTCGCCAACGATTCCCTATTCTGCGAATAACACAATGCAGCGACAAGGAATTTGACTGACACTGCGAAGTGCGAATACCCTTGATTTATTTTTGGCCAGTGACTGTAACGCTAATTAACGCTTTGGAAATATCTTTGCAATGAGATATCGTTTAATTAAATAAATAACTAAGCATTATTTTGTCACATTCTTCTTAGTTGTTGGATTTAATGAGGTCAACAAAGACTACTAATTTTGGGATGATATAATTTATATCCTACTTCTACTAACATGCTATAAATTTAACCTAAATACTTTTTATTTTTGGACAGGGGCTGAAACTCTAATTAACGCTTTGGAAATATTTTCGCAATAAATGAGATAAAGTCAAATAAAATATATTAGCATAACTATGACAGATTCTGAATAACTATTATTAATTTCAATGAGGTCAATCAAAACTTTGGGCTCCAGATATGTTGGTAACGAAAGTCAATAATTCCAAATATATAGAACTAGCTTTTGCCGTCGATTTCGTCCGCGTGGAATAATTAATTAATTATTAATTATTAAGATACAATATTTTGAAAAACGCTTGTTTCTGAATGTTTATTTATTTTAAATCAAGTGCCTAAATACAAAGGTTCGTGGTTTTATCTTCAATAATAACGGACTCCCATACAAACTTTCATACCCTATTTCAACTCCTTCAAGCCCTTTTCTCGCAACAAAATGTATGAATTTGTGCTTCTCTAAGGTCTACTCTACCTCTGTACTAAATTTCATCGAAATCGGTTCAGCAGTTTAAGAGTGAAGATGTAACAGACAGGTACACTTTCGCATTTATTAAAACTACAACTGAAACGTGGTAGCTCACAATGGGCCTCATCAGAAGGCTTAAAGTCACCCAAAGAGCAATGGAGAGGGCAATGCTCGGAGTTTCCTTGCGTGATCGAATCAGGAATGACGATATCCGCAAGCGAACCAAGGTTACCGGCAAAACACGAAGGATTGCCAAACTGAAGTGGCAGTGGGCAAGGCACATTGCTCGCAGTACGGTGGTCGATGGGGCCGAAAAGTTCTGGAGTGGCGACCGCGTATCGGAAGACGCAGCGTAGGAAGGCCCCCCACAAGTATGTATGTAACTCGGGCTGGTTTCCGCAACTCCACGACTAAGCGCGTATTTTTCGTGCAGGTGGGACAAAGCTCCCACAAGGTGGACCGATGACCTGGTGAAAGTCGTGGGGAGCCGATGGATGCGAGACGCACAGAACCGGTTGTTGTGGCGACACTTGGGGGATGCCTATGTCCAACAGTGAACATCTTTCGGCTGATATAATGATAAGAATAGAATATAATAGAATAGAAAACATTTATTCGATACAGACACAAAACAACAGCAACAAGACACAAAGTAAAAAAGAGAACAATCATAAGACAACAATTATCAAGCAAGCCGCTAGCTGAGCGTGCTATACCGAAAGGGTTACCATCTCACCATTTGCTGGGCGTCAGACACCCAGTGCTGGTTTTCAGTTGGCACCCTGCAGTGACACACGGACGTGGGTAAGAGAAACAAATACATTCATACTTGAATTTTAAAAATAAATAATGTTTTAGAATACGTTAATAAGTATTATAAAAGTTGTTTTTTTTGATGATGATGATGAATAATTACAACGCTAGTTAATCCTATACAATTTTGACTTTTTAACGGCAGCTATTTCATTTTACTTAACAACACTTCATCCAGCTAGATTTTCTTGATGTTAGAAACATAGAACGTAAATTTAAAACCAACAGCACTTTGTTTGAATACATAAGCAAGAAAATTGTTCAATCCTGCAAATCTTAAAATGATTTAGCTCGCCAAAAACCGCGTCTATTCCTATAATTTTCTTCGTTAATTTCTAATTTCCCTTGCCTAATTGGCATTTCAAATACAATCTGAAACAAAACTTTCGCCACAATTTATGAACGAGTTGTCTGCATAAATTTGTGCTCATAACTTTTGATAACGAGTTGGGGGTTGCACTCATTTGTACCCTAAACTTTCCCCAGTTTTGGGAGAAATCAATGTACCCTTTTGTTACCGTCCGCAAAACAGTCTTTTGGTTTTGAAATAAGGTTTCTGGGGAAACAGCTGTTGATTTTGAAATCTAATGGACTAAATAATCACATAGTTGGTTTCTGAAACGAAAATGTTAACGCGTCACAAATAACAAACAAGTCAAGTGATGCCAATGGCTGTTGAAAATGTCTCAACCAATCACAGCTGCTACTTTGCGTTTCGACAATTTGTGACATATTTTTACCAGAAACTGGACCATAATCTCTATTCTCTCGTGCTTAATTTCAACCCATATTTTTAAAAACCAACAAAACCAGAAGTTACATTGGTGTAACTTCTGGTTTTGTTCTTTTAAAATCTGACTCCTAATTAAAACAGCAAATACTTCAAGTAACAACTTTCCTTCAATAGTCATCTCCGCAAAAAAATATTCCCGCAAAATATATCCTGCAAATAATTAAAATTTACACACGTACGCGTAATCAGATACTCGCAAAACGAGACACTCCAAAAAACAAGAACAAAGAAATCCATCCGCCTTTCATTAGACGCTTTATTAATCCCTCCGAACAATACGTACTTTAAAAGTGGGACATGCTCTATAATCCCCGTTTATTCGACTCTATAGAACTCCTGTGCTATGAGACGGGGTCACGTAATCCATTACCATGGAGGAACGTGACTCTTTCAGGCGGTACAGTCTGTAGGTAATTTTATTTACCTTCTTGAAGATTTTGTGGTGTAAAGTGTAAGGGTTGGCGAGAATATGAAAAAAGGACAACTGCCAGGGTTGCAGAATTTGTTCTAAAGAGTCACCGCGGCCCTGGAACGCAAAGGGCTTTAGAAGGAACACGGATGGGTCTTAGTCAGTAAGAGTCTGACACGCCCTTCCGCTCCACCCAGAGCGGAAGAAGTCATTAATTGATGATTTCCCATCCTTAAAAAAAAAGCACACAAGCAAAACGCACACTACAGATATACACATAATTTTCATGTGATGTCACTTTGGCTAAAAGACTCGCATTTGATAAAAATATTGAAAAGCTTTTAAAAATAAAAAGTTCAAAGTCAAAGCATTTTTTTTTCAAATAAACCATTAGCAGGTAATTTGAATAGTTAAAGTTAGTCCGTCAAAAACGTGAAGCTATTTACACTTTCCAAGGCGTAGATCTCTATGGAGAAGAACGTGCAAGAAACCCCACGGACACCCTTTTAAAACATTTTATGTTTACAAAAATCCTGGTTACATTAGCCTTGTTGCTTCTTTATATGAGAACAATGTAAAGAAAGAAAAAACAATTTACAGTATCAAATATTAAAATGAGCCAGTGGCAACTAAGGGATGACCAGTCTCCACTGACGGCGCCCGTTCACGAACATGACGCGTGCATGAGCACCATTCAGCTCAACCTTATTGAAGGGAACTAAATGATCCGATACATACATACAGTTACACCAGAAACAGTTAAATTGTTAGTTACATTTTCCTGACAAAGGGAACGCGTATCTTGGGCATTGTATGAAAATTGTGCGTCTTGAGTGGGTGTGTTTAGATCTCGTGTTTTGGTCCTTCATCAGTTTTAAGGAAAAAAATCACACGGTTTGTACTAAACAACATTATATTTACATCACGTTGAACTTTTTCTAATAATACTAAACATTTGACTGTCAACCATTGCTTGAATTTTTATGTTTGACGTCGTCATACGTCGATTTTTTTTTTGGGGTTTGAGTCAGAGACACCGAATTTACTCAGAGACATCCTGAACATATTGGGAGGACTAATCTGCTTCTGGAGGGAGGTTGGCAGGTTGGAATGACAGCCATCATGGCTCACGCACAATGGTCCAACTTCAGGACTAAGTGCAGAAACCATACCCAATATATATATTTATTTATATATATTTTCTCTATGAGTTTTGCTTCATACAGACGTTCCCTCTTCAAACAGTGTGAACAATGTACGTCTTAATAGCTCAAATTGTTTTGTTTTTGTAGTGTTCAGGATTTAGGTATACTGGACGCAGTTTTTAGTTTTTCTTTTTGTCTCTAATATTCGTTATGTTCAATGTCATGCATACCTGTCTTTTGCATGGTTACTGAAACGCCGATTATGAATGTTATTTTATTGACAGTGCTGTTGGTGTACATGGATAGATTGGGTTTGAGTCGCTTGTTACTTATAACATGGACCACACTCTCAACGGAAACTTGTTTTGTTTTGTTTGTCACGCGAAACTTTCCGAAGTTTACGCGATGTACAGTAGTAGTCTTGTTAAATTTTTTATGCTTGCTTTACGCGAAGCAAGAAAAAGTAGCCTTTGTTTACTCTTGCTTCCTTGTTTCAAGAACTTTCTGTTGTTGATAGTGTTGGAATTCAATTTTGGATGATATGGGTAACTTTCTGTTGGAACAACCAGCAGTACTGATATGAGAGTCTCTGGAAGAAGTGAAATTCTATAAATGTGATAGCGATTTTCAAAATGACAAAATATAAAGGATTCACCATGATATTATTTTATAATATTTTTTTTTATTCTGCTTTATGGTAATCTGTTTAGAAAACAATAAGCCACCCTTTTACTCGATTTCTCATCTGTTAATCAAACCCAAAACTCTTTCTCTTTATGCGAATCTGCTGCTCGGACTGGGGATGTCATGACATTATTATATTATGGAAGCGCATGTCAATTACATTTTGGTTTTTTTGAAGTGAAAACTTCTTTAGCGGCGTTGTGCACTTTTTGGGATGGGTAAAAAAATGTTAAACTCGCGCCAGGACACGTGACCTGATCGAAAATTCGTTAGACGGAGAGTTCTGAAATGTTAAATTTTTAAGGTAATATAAATTGTCATGTTTGTGTACGATAGCGCAATAAATACACTTCTCATCAAAAAAATCGAAACACTTTCGTTTTTATTGTTTTTGTCCTAATTTTTTACAAAAGAGAATTAATTCCATGAAAAAAAAACATTATTGTGTAGCTGGCAGTTTGGTCATTACAGTAAGAAGAAAAAAATCAAAATTCGAAATTAGAATTTCATTTGTTTATCCTATAAATGAAATTAATCACTGTTTTGAGACAAATGTGTATTTAGGGTTGGAGTACGTTTCTCGTTTAAAAACTAAAATTAGCGCTTGTCTTTAAACTTTTTGTTTCTTATTTCATTTACTGTGACTTTGGGACGTCTGAAAAAACTTTTTTTTCTAAAACATATGGATACTTCGCCCGCAGAAGCCGCCCAAGTGGTGGCATTGCTGGATTCTGGACTTAGTCAGCGTGTTGTGGCTGCAAGATTGCATCTAAGCTTATCATCTGTTCATAGAGTCTACAAACGCTATCGGGAGACTGGTTCGTTCACGCGCCGTTCAGGATCTGGCAGGAATCGGGTCACTTCTGAGCGAGATGATCGATTTATTGTAACAACCTCTTTACGAAATCGACGCCTTAACGCTTTTCAACTGCAGCAGCAGCTTCGCGTTGTACGAAGAGTAGCTGTAAGTGACTCTACAATAAGAAGAAGGTTGAAGGAACGCGGATTGGCACCGCATAAGCCAGCGAATGGGCCGAAATTAACTGCAGACCATCGAAGAGCGCGCCTTAACTTTGCACGCGAGCACCTAACTTGGTCATACCTTCAGTGGAGCAAAGTACTGTTTTCTGATGAGTGTAAAATTATGCTGTATGGTAACGACGGAAGGAACAAGGTCTACAGAAGAGATGGAGAACGCTTTGCACAATGCTGCATTGAAGAAAAGGTCAGCTATGGTGGCGGTTCGTGGACGGTTTGGGGAGGAATCAGCGCCGACGGTAAGACAGAACTTGCCTTTGTATCTGGGCCACGGCTGCCTGCACTAAACTCTCATCGGTACATCGAACAGTGTCTTGAACCTCATGTGATGCCCTATGCACATTTTATTGGCAACGACTTCATATTCATGCACGACAATGCTAGAGCTCACACCGCGGGCGTCGTACGAGATTATCTTACCGAAGTCGGTATCTCCATTATGGTATGGCCAGCAAGAAGCCCGGACATGAATCCCATTGAACATCTATGGGATGAATTAAAGAGACGAATTCGAGCAAGAGATCCAGCCCCAGAAACACTTAGCCAGCTGCAAAATGCAATCCAAGAGGAATGGGATAATATACCACAACATGTGATCGTGACTCTCATCCGATCGATGAAGAACCGTATGGAAGCAGTAATAAGAGCTCGCGGAGGGAATACAAGTTATTAAATAAACGTTTCTTACATTTTTTTTCATTTACGCGTGTTGTTTTACCCATTTCCTTCATATTCCATACAGGGTAAAAATTACTCATTATACAAAATACGAAACCTATGAAGACTTAATTTGAATTTAGAACATTAACATTAGGATTTAAAAACCTCATACTACTCACTATTAAATGACATTTTACATTTATTCCTAAATATACACATTTTTCTGATAATCCTTATCAAATCATAAACTGCGAGGTGTTTCGATTTTTTTGATGAGAAGTGTATATATTGTATTTTACCACATAAATGATCGTACTTTAATACTGATAATTAAAGCAATTTGTGCGAAATGATTCCCTAACCATTCCAAAATATCAAAAATGCACAACGTTAATGTTCAAGTTTTCACTTCTGCCAGTACTCCCGGAGTGCAAACAGTTGATTTTTTTAAATAGTTGATAATACATATATCACTTTGCCATGAACCCTATAGAACACTGAGAACCGTTTATTATATAAATATTATTCTTTCTTTCTTTCAAATACTTCCACAGGAGTCCAAGTAAATAATAGACATGGAAACGAAATATTATAAATAAACAACTTACAATTTATTTTTCAAGAAAACTATTATAATAAATAAAATATAATTATGAAGAGGGTAGATAATATCAAATTATAACCATTGCTGGAGATTGATCACTATCGTACGAATATGACCCACAACCCCACATGTGCTAACGAACTTTAAATTTAATTACAGCCCACCATCGATATTTCATCCAGAAGGGTATGCGACTATGCGTGCGTGTCCTTTTGTAAGGTCATGTACCATGAGTCATTAGGGAAAGGGACTAGTTACATGGTGATTACTGTAACTTTGAGACCACCAAATAGTGATGGAAAAAGAAAATAAAGACGACTAAAACCTTGACAAACTTTTCATTCCGTTAATTTGCTAAAATCATCAATATCTTAATATGAAGAGTTATGAATATAAATGTGGATGGATGGACAGGGAGAGGGAGGCCAAAGAAAAGATGGATGGATTGTGTTAGGAGTGATATGAAAGAAAAGGGAGTTAGTGATAGCGTGACGGTTGACAGGACAGAATGGTAGAAAAAAACGTGTTGCGCCTACCCCAAGTAACATGGAATAAGGGCAGGAAGATGATGATCTTAATATACATATGAAATTCTTCCGTTACTGACTGACTGACTGACAGACAATGCACATCCAAAACTACTGGTCATATAAAGCTGAACTTTGGCATGTAGAAAAAAAGAAAAAATAAAAAAAAGTTTCTTAGGTGAGTGTAGGGGAGCACTTAGACAGGATTTCCCGAAATTCTAAAGGGAACGGGAAAAAACGGGATATGCGCGTACGAAGTCGCGGGCAAAAGCCAGTATTTATATGAAGGAATTCTAGACCATAAAACATACATTATTGTAGCGGTTATGTAATTCTAATTAAATTGACCTTCCAATGTCTCACAAAATGCTTTATGGTTAGATTTATAAGTATTTTAATAAAAACTTATCCTTTTTATCACAAACATTTGAAAATATAAAATCTTCCTAGCAAATGGTACTCGCTAGAGTAGGCATGTAACGCTATAAAATAAGTGAAGTGAGCAAGTCAAAAAAAAAAAAATACAATTATTATAAGTGTCATCTGTAAGCTTACAGAATTTAATTCCAGTTTGTTAGGAAGAAAATAAGATTCACAATTTAATAAAAATATTTATAAACTGAACTACGAAAAAGCAAAAAAAAAATGAGATGAGAAGGATATTGAAAAAAAAAAAACAAAAATTCCTTCATCAACCTTAGATTGCTCTCATTAAATATAATATCACAGCTATTTAAACAAAAGGTAAATTAATTATGTTAATTGCCTCAAAAGGAAAGGTCATCGTTTGGGCTTTTGACCTTTTTTGGACCCAAGTTAAGCGAACCAATTTTAAAACGTTATTTTCAAGAACATTTTAATTTTACTCTACACACCACTTCGTTAACTGTAACTTAACTAAAGACAGGGTTTTTTAAACTTCAAACAAAGTCTGGAAACCTTTTATTGAGATAGACTTCAAAAATCTGCTTTGAAGAACTGTGAATAATGATACTTGTGTGTTGGATTTGAATTGTTGTTTTGCGATTATTTGGAGTCAAGTTTTTTGTTTTTTAAGAGTCAAATTCTTCATTTGTCAGATATTGTTTTACTGAGGAATAAAAATGGTGGTTAGGCAGATTTTCTACAGAAAATATTTCAAACAGAAGAATTTCTACAAATAAAAAATATCCGACTATTGCAAAATCACTCCTAAACGGATTAGGTTTCTCATGCAGCTCTTTCTCTCCTCTTGTCTATCTCAGCAATTTTTTTTTATAAAGTAGCCTCAATGATAGTGAGTACTTCCAAAAAATAACCTTTTACAGACCCTTAAAGTATACAAACAATAATAATAATAATATATACATTATTGTTATATATGTATATAACAATCATATTAATCTTTATAATAACATTTAGAAATAGAACGGCCGGCTAAAAGGTCGGGCCCTTTTATCACGTTCAAGCTGTAGGTCTGCCGGCTAATGAAGCCCTGGGCGGAATAAAAGTATATTTTCAGATGCTATATGTATATAAGACCCCATTAAAATAGATGAACAAACTTTTAGAAATCATTAAGACCTTTCTTTTTTTTTGAACATGACCACTCGCAGTTCAGCACGCTAGGGCTGGTAACTGCTTAACCGGACTATCCTGTGGTTGCCTTAAATGAATCTAAGGCCCTAAGCCAGGGCTTACAAACTAAGTTAAACTAAATGACCGCTCGCTATGGCATCCCCTGTGGGATACGGACCTCGGCTAGCGGCGTCATTTTGGGAGGAACAGCAAGGGACAGGCTGGGTCATAACATTATTTGGGGAGTTTAAAACTACTGACACAGTGAAACGGGCTGGCTCGGTAATCAAAGGTCGGGAAGGATCTTTACGGGGGCGTCGCGATGGGCCTCGTCGGCGAGGCCGGAAAACGGAACGCGGTCTGTTTCTGTGTATTCTAGCATTCAGACCACCAAAGTAAGGACAAAAAATAATAAGAAAAACGCTTTAGAAACTACAAGAAAAAAAACAGCTAACGAAAATACACCAAAAATGGATAAACACATCCATGTATTTATTATCTTACAATTCTGATACACCAAATATGCAGGCGCACGTGACCACGTCAAGTACCGACCCATAATGGATGTGTTTATTCTAGTGTGCTGGCAATTTATTATTTTAGGTCAAAATAAACTCACTTTAATCCGTATTTCTTTTTGCTTTGGTTAGACATACTGAACGCTGCGTGCAAAGTTTATCCATCATTTTTAATGGGACCATTTTTTTTAAGGATGGGAAATCATCAAATGACTTCTTGGAGCGGAAGGGCGTGTCAGACTCTTATTGACTAAAACCCATCCGTGTTCCTTCTAAAGCCCTTTGCGTTCCAGGGCCGCGGTGACTCTTTCGAACAAATTCCGCAACCCTGGCAGGCTCTGGCCCTAGGGGGCCCCGTCTTCTATGCTGGCATCTCTTTAAGGCGCGCGTGAAACACAACGCGCCATCGACCCGGGCCTGGTGGTGATCGGACAGCGAGCCACCCAACGCTCGCCCTCCGATCTATTTTAATGGGGCCTTATACGAGTATGTACATGTAGATTTTAATCTACAATGACCGAGGTGCCAAATAACCATCGGCATGAACGTGCGAAAAGGGCCTAAATGCCACTAAATAAGCCTATTAAGTATCCATCAATCTAGACCAAATTACTAATTCCGTTAAATCATGTAAACTAATCCAAAATGTGCTTAAATTAACGATTGAAGGGCTATTCAGGGGCTAAGCTTTGATGTTGCCATTATACTTGATAATAATTAATTTAGAATTATTGAATCGTCGGCTTAGAACTTGGTGTTCACATTAATCGTATTAATTAATGTTAACACCAAGAGGTCATTACTTTTTCAAGGAGGCTTTTAAAGAGGGCTTTTTAAGACTTTTTTTTGCACGGAACCCTAATTCTTTTTCTAAAATAAAAATAGTAAAAGTACTCCTTACAACATCAGCTGTCTGCCAGTAAAAGTCTCGACACAATCGAAAATCACGCGAATGCATATGCAATTCTTAAAAAGATGTTATTTTGATACCAACAGACTTCAATTTTATTTATTTGTATGTATATATATTTATATATATAAATGCAGGTGGTTTTACAGTGATATATGTAGTAAACCAATAAGGTGACTAAAAGGGTAAATAATTTCTAACGACGTAGAACGTAAACATTTTTCAATCAAGGGTTGTTGATGCATCGCACCCCTGTGGTCATACAGTGAGTCACATGTACATTATGACGTCACTCACAGAGTAATATAGGTACGTGATGGTACTTTTTCTGTTCCAGTTAAATTGTATAGTCGGATGTATATGGTATAGAGGTATGCGATACTGAGAGTAAAGTCCCGCACACCTCCACTGTAGTGGGAGGATCCTCCAAACCAGACGGTTGTTGTGTCTGGTGGGCAACTGCCCGATATTTGATATTCGGACTATTGTATATGNTTATAGTCGGATGTATATGGTATAGAGGTATGCGATACTAAGAGTAAAGTCCCGCACACCTCCACTGTAGTGGGAGGATCCTCCGAACCAGACGGTTGTTGTGTCTGGTGGGCAACTGCCCGATATTTGATATTCGGACTATTGTATATGTGTTAATCGCACAGAGAACTTTGCTTGCGCGATGCAGGATTTCGTTGGTAGTTCGTCTCTAAAAAATCGCAAAAAAATCGCAACGCCATCTATCCTAGATGGCGTTGCGATTTTTTTTGTTGCCGTACAAATTTTGCTTATTTTAAAACATTGCTTAATTTAAAACATTTACAGCGAAAGAAATGAGATAGTAGAAATAAGAAATAATACAAACGTCCAAGTTTGTATTATTTCTTATTTCTACTATCTCATTTCTTTCGCTGTAAATGTTTTAAATTAAAATATTAATATTAAGATACAAAAAGTATGTTAAAAAAACGTTGTATTAAGATTNCGCCATCTATCCTAGATGGCGTTGCGATTTTTTTTGTTGCCGTACAAATTTTGCTTCTTAGTTTTTCATGTGGCAGCATTGATACCGCTACAATGGTACTTATTTGAGTTTCGATGACGTTTGACCTACCTGGTGTATCTAAGATTTAAATTATATTGCTTACAATTTTCTTCTTACCTACGGGAGATTTTTCATACGCCATGCGTGGAATAGTATTCCGACGTTGGACGTTTGTATTATTTCTTATTTCTACTATCTCATTTCTTTCGCTGTAAAAGTTTTAAATTAAAATATTAATATTAAGATACAAAAAGTATGTTAAAAAAACGTTGTATTAAGATTTAAGACGCAGACGATAACATAACATAGGCATAATAATTATCTACAATATATCGCATAATTAGATTCACAGAATACACAAACATGACTCATTTTTATATTAACAACTAGTTGCCGCCCGCGGCTCCGCCCGAGTGAATGTCAAAAATTATCCCAAGGGAACATACTCCCGGGATAAAAATGTCATATGTCCTTTCCCGGGACTCAAACAATCTAAATCGGTCTAGCCGTTAGCGCGTGAAGAAGTAACAAACATACACACTCACAAACTTTCGCCTTTATAATATTAGTGTGATTTATCAATGGATTTACCAAAATCTGCTCTAAATTTTTCTTTCCATATTTTAACCCAAACAGGTCCATAAGCTCAAAATTGAGAAAAAAATCAACAACCCATGCCTAAAAGCATCGAAAAATTAAATCACTTAACACCAACATACTATAATAAATTATTCAAGAACCAACTAAGACGTTCTTAAGTACTGAAAGCTCCAATTCCAAGTCAAGAACATAGTTCTTTAAAATTCTCACGAGCATTTTAACGTGTGATGTATGAATAGAGCGCTCTCCTCGTAAAATTTCAAATTAGCTCTTTTCTCCTTCTTTTTATAATATTTTCTCGAGCTTGCGAAGGATTAAAAGAAATGGGAAAGTTGATGGTTCTTATGATTTCGTTAAGCCATTAGTTTGAATTGATTTGAGAAGGAAAAGATGGACGGGGTCCTGCAATGGCTGTGGGAGCTGATTGGGTGTGGAAGCCGGAAAACCGGTTGTTCGGTAATATTTTGAAGCGGTATATGTTGAGCAGTGACTAAATTATACCTGCCTAGCTTTAGCCCGCGACTTCGTATGCTCATATCCCGTTTTTTCCCGTTCCCGTATAGCCTTCCTGCAAACAACTACTACACAATATCTTTATAAATCTCTAGTCTATGTATTTTTCGGATTTATAAGATATACTATTGTAAAGTTTCATTAATATCCATTCAGTATTTTTTGCGTGAAAAAGTAACAAACACCCATACATCCATATATATGAACTTTCGCGTTTATAATATTAGTTAAGAGAGGATTACATGGATTACATAAAATAACAAACCATTTGTTTGCATAACATGTGTTACAAAAATTAAAGGAACATTCTAATTCCGTTCGGAAAAAAACGAAAGTCTTCTTCCGTTTCTTCAAATTCGAAATGACTACGTTGGGTTAGGTTAGAACTGTGAGCACACAACGCGAAGGAGAGCGAGCGAAGCGAGCATGCCGCGGTAGCGTCCGTCGAGCGCCAATTTCCTCTTTTGTCAAGTTATCACATGTCACCGTGCGCGTATAGGAAGAACTATAGTAGGCGCCAGATAAATGTGGAATAAAGTATATTGACCTTTCCCTAATAACTGTTCATAGGTACCTGAACAATTGAATATGAATCGTTTTTCATTATTAAACAATGTTAAGGATCACGATGATGATTCGGGACAGCTTTGTGTCATTAATTCCGTTTTTCAAATTAAAAATGTCAATAATTGTAGGTGGGTCAATGACCGTTATTCCACGATTATCTGGCGCCTACTATAGTTTAGCCTAGGCAAAACTAGTTTGTCCTGAAATCGGGTTTAGCCGGTAGCATATTATACATATAACCTAATGGTGTGCAAATTAACAGAATATAAGACTCACAAATTAAGCCATTTTGGTAATGTCACAATAAAATCAAGTTCTCGGTACCATTACTCATTAGTAATAGTCCTTATCTAGCCATTCTTGTAGAAGTGTTAGAACACTGATGTTATTTATTTTGTTTTGCTCAATAAATGATAACTTGCTTAGGTACCTATCAGTCTTGTGTAGTTTGCGAACGAACAAGTTCATAGGAACGCTCCCATAAGCGAACTACGCGAACTAGGTCCCAGATCCACTGCTCTTTAGTTCGTTAGTTCCTTCGATATGACCGACCTAATTGTATAGCGAGAGCCAGCGGGAGCGCAGAGCTACCCGACCTAGTTGCGTCGCCGCTCATTTACTCACTGATGCGCTTCCCATCGATCATGCAATAAATATACAAGCTACTATTTACAAATTAATAATAAACACGTCATTTAGTATATTTAATAAGCAATTTTCTATATTGAACCATCTTCAATTAAAATAATACGAGCACAACGTATGTAAATATTTTTTATTACTTTTTACGGCAAAGTAGCTTACTTTAGAAACAAAAAACATGCGCAGTATTGAACGGCAAAGAGCACGAATGATATCCCTTCATCTCAGCTTACTAGCTGTCGTCTCCCGTCTCGAAACATCGAGTCGGGAGCTGGTGAACTTTAAGAGCGAACTAGTTTGCCAAGGAACCGCGAACTAAAATGATCACTCCCGGTCGCGAACTACTGTGCGCAAGTCTACTTTCTTACTAACTTACGTTACTTGTGAAAAAAATACGCAATACAAATGGACACCAAGGAAAAGTTCAAACAAAAATTAACGTTGTCAAATATGAAAAAAAAAAAGTTAACACAATTTTCTAAAGAGATGCTTAAAATTTACAGGACATTGAATTCAAGCATTAAGTTCGCTGAAGCATCAAATAATATGGTAAAGACAATAATGTAAAGCACTTGATTTTTTTACTGCCACGACCAGATTCCCCATTGTACTAATAAACCGACTTGAATGGAAAAATTAAATTGTCATTTCAATAAGAAATAATTGCTCAACATTTCTTAAGCGTCGTTGACAGATTTTTTTAACATTTTAAGGTTAATTGTTTTAACCTAGACACTGGTTTTAACGATGAAAATATTATGATTTACAAGAATAGTTCCATTAATGGTAGATTATATTCAGAATATGATGGTCATAACGAACATTCTCTTGGATTGAACTACTACTAAATATTCAATCATAATTTATGTCCGGCCTAGCCTTTCCCCAATAGGGTGTTTGACTACTATGAAAAATCTATATAAATGAATATTTATTTCATAGATGATATTAAAACAATACAATTGGTGAAATAATAAATAAAATTAGTAGAAAAACAGAAAAGTTATCCGCTTTTAAAGTTATTTTTCTATCCTTGTCACGCAAAATGTCGTTTGTACTGGATGGCTTCAATTCAATATGGCGGGACTTGTGAGTGACGTCACACGCAATAAGTGATGTCTCTGTTTATCACAGATTTTCAAACGCTGAAAACACCGCCATTTTATGAGATTTTAAAGCAATTGTTTTAACTGCGTCTTGTCTGCTCTCTAGATTTTGGGCTATGATACAAAAAAAAACAGTCAATCCCCTATTTAGTTGTGGACCGTTTCTAATCTAACAGTATACAGCTAAATACCAGTATTTACAAGCATAGTCTAATGTAATAATTATCCTAACAAAATTAAATCCTTTGAACGCAGTGTACATTCTACAAATTCTTCAATTACCGACTAAAACATGTCCTGTACCATTGCCATACAATTTAATTCCATAACCATTCATAATTCAAGGTCTACATTCGCTCACAGCTCATTGCTGTACATGCTAACACGTTTATAATTCACAGAAATAATATTAGAACTTTAGAGGACACAAAGCCAACCCCGCTTTTATAATTAGTCACTAAAGCTCGTGAATCATTCAGACATCCTGCCTTGCTAAGAGGAATTCATATTGGACGGTGAATTGACAAAAAGGCTTAAACGCCAGCTCCAAAAATAAAATGACGCGCTTCGGTAGAAAATATAAAACGACGATGGGCGCTTGGATCTATCTTAATTTAGAGTGTAGGTAGTGACAGTTCGTTAGTCTAATGCTTGTGGAGTTATGTCTAGTGTCTGTCAGTGAATTTGAACGATTTGCAAAGGATTATTTGTGTATAACGGGTTTGTGACTTAGCCTTCATGTAAATAGATTGGTGTCTCCGCCTTTTGACTTATTGATCGTGTTTGTCAAAAGATCTTTACTGCTTATATGAAAAATAAATCGAACGTGAAATAGTCGAGTTGAGACATGATTTTTCAATGCTACGTCCACACCCAAAGTTTGTAATTTTCACAAGTTTAAAGATAAAGTCAAAGTCAAAATATTTACGTCAATTAGACCATTAAAAGGTACTTTTATAGTCAACATTTACAGTTTTTTTTTCCTTAGCCATTGTGTCCCACCGCTGGGCAAAGGCCTCCCCATATCCTTCCAGACATTCTTTTCTTGCGCCACCTCGAACCAGCCTTNAATTTACAGTTTTTTTTTCCTGAGCCTATTGTGTCCCACCGCTGGGCAAAGGCCTCCCCATATCCTTCCAGACATTCTTTTCTTGCGCCGCTTTCTGGGCCGGCCTCGGCGACGCCGTCCATCCTCTGACACCCATTGCGTTGAGACTTTTGNATCGCCACCGCTTTCTGGGCCGGCCTCGGCGACGCCGTCCATCCTCTGACACCCATTGCGTTGAGACTTTTGCCCAGCGGTCACTATGCATGCGGCTGGTGTGCCCACCCAGTCCCATTTCAGTTTACAGTTATTAAAATAATATTAATAGTGAATATTTTCAACGGTAGATTCTATGGAATTGGGAACCGAATGCAGCTAAAATTAGCTCGTAACTAAACACAGGTTTAATCGTAATCGTGGCAACGGCGTATTATTAACTATTGAGCAGTCAAACATTTCACTGAATCATCGGCTTCAGTCCGGCTTTTATTTACACAGGCCTGTTGATTGATATCTCCTATTAATAGCGGTTCTAAAACGTGCTTTGTAGACAAAGCTTTGCCTTAAAATAGTTCATACTTACAATGAATTTTAAGTAATAGGTAAATGATAAAT
>NDFZ01003996.1:0-46490 GCA_002192655.3 Mamestra configurata
GCCTTTTCAATAAGTCACGCTCTATTTAACAAAAACTGTAACCAATTAATTTTCCAAATCGTCATAAAATTAGAGAGACCTACAAAAAAAGAAACCGCGTTATAATATTACAAAATATCATTGCTAAGAGCGTGTGAACGGCCGTTACGACATTACACACAAAATGTCCGAATTTACGAAATATCCAATTTGGTTGGGAGACGAGTCGATTGTGATGCGTTTAATCATGGAAACAACGAAATAATTATACGTTGGCTGTTTAAATAATTATAAAGTCGAGTTGTCACTAAAGTCATCCTTACTAGTATAAGCGAGAGTGAGTTGGTTTGTTTGATACGCTTTCACGCCTAAATAGCAGAACCGATTTTGATGAATTTTAGTATAGAATTGATGGGACCCTGGAGACGGTTATGGGTTACGGTTACTCCTTTTATGGCGAAAATGTATATCAAGCGAGCAGTCGCGTCTAAAATTAGTATTTCAAATAAACAAAGCGATTTTGCGGGACGCGGCACTCATCATCAGTCTATTTTATCTTCTAAGTTGGTGTGAAAAATAATTAGCGTAAGTATTGATTTTATTTATTAGCAGAGGAGTTTTCCCAGCAGTTTTTAAGAGTGTTACTGAGGTGTGTATTACTAACTATTCTTTATTTAAAACTAGCTGCGCCACGACGGTGTTACCCGCGATTTATAAGATACTCTGAATATCGAAAATTATCTGAAGGGAACACACTCCTGGAATAAAAAGCGTGTTAATCCAGGATATCAGCTTCCTGCATACCAAATTTCATCTAAATCGGTCCAGCCGTTTGCGCGTGAAGAAGTAACAAACATACACACACACTCACAAATTTTCGCCTTTATAATATTAGTGTGAAGTGTGATTGAACCTCTGTGTTTATTGACTTACCTATAGTTTCTGATGTCAATATAAGGTCTTCTAATTACAATTAATGAGTTTCTATGAGGTTCATAATCATAAAACATAAGAGACTTTCCACCTATAGGGGACCTATATTGATGAAGGTTGAGGTTACCTGTGTACTAATCATTTATCATGGTAACTCAGCGTAATTAGGAAAGCACATATGTGACTATCGTCATAAAGAATGCATTTTCTTCAAATCATTTCGTTAAGGCTCCCGCAGACAAGCCTTACTTGACAGAGCAATAGCGATGCGAAATATTTTTGAAATTTTTGCTACCCGAAGAGTAACCAACGGGATTTTGTCACTGGGCCTCTGCTGTCCGACCGTCTGTCTGTCAGAGGGCTGTTGAAATTTTTAAATAAAGCCACGTATCCACTAGGCAACATTTGACGCGCAAGACGTGACGCTCAACCTGTTCGGTAACGTTGCACAACAGCGCCAGCTGGCGCATAATATGAAAACGATACTCAATCAAGGGTTGCTCGTTGCCGTTAAACATGATGAGCAACATGTTGTGCATCATGTCGCGCGTCAAATGTTGCCAAGTGGATATCCGGCTTAAAAATACAAAGAAACGCCATTTTTCCGTGGTACGGAACTCTCGGGTGCGAGTGCGACTCGCACTAGTATATAATATTTGTACGAGTTTGATTCGTGGTAAAGCAGTTTTGTCAAGAATTTGTGCAACTTATCATAGTTTACATAATGTCTACGCGGACATACGTAATTTTTTTCCTAAAAAATATTTGCAATAAAAATAACTACAAATAATTATAAAGCATGTATGGAATTAAGAAGTGTGTGAATTGTTTTAAAGAATGATTTACACAAGAGGAAATATTTTAATTGCAGTAATTAAACATAGTTGCCATAGCTGAGAAAGGTATTTTCTTGTTAAACCAGTTTTTTATGTGTTACACTTAGTAGGCAGCTATGTTTACCGAAAAGGTAAATAACAAGTGGTTCGTATATTCAAACTACTTTAAATCAGAAAAAAGGCAATGTTCTTATAAAAAGAAAACTTTAAACCGCCGACATAAAACAGATTCACTAATGGAGTTAACCGTAATTTTGTTATAAATCTTACCATATAATAAACTGCCGATGTGGCATAGTGTGAGCCGATAAAATCTATAGTTTTATTGAGAAAAAAGAGTTTGCAATCTAACGCGATTTATTACAAACTTCTGTGTTTACAATAATCCGGTAAAAGACACACCTAATTAACGTACAGTTGTCGTCACAAACCTGCGCCCACGCACGAGATACGACATTGTGACACCTTCATTAAAGTTGGCTCATAATGAGCCGTCAACAAATTTCATACTACACAGTTCAACAAAGTTCCATAATATTTTGTAACACTAGTGTAAAATGAGAATGTGAGAGTAGATCTGACATTTACTTAGTTACCTTTAACGACTGAGCATCTTTCATTGGAAGTATAGCCTCTCTACCCCCCGAGATAACAGTGGTCAAATCGAACACTCATGTTTTGGGATTACTCGTTTTCTTTCTTGGTTAAGATGTCAGATTTTTACTGTTAAACTTTACACCAGGACATGCAAAAAAATACTGAAATTCTGTAGTAAGCCCAAACTCGTTCTTCTTTCGTTTGGTTCTCTTTTGGTAATATCAGTATTTGGTACCCAAGTAGGTACCTACGTTAATACTTCCATTCTCTATAAATATTATGAAAAGTAACTACTTACTCAACTCATTATGATCAGTTAAGTAACATGTTATTTATTGCTTTAATACAAGAGAAAAGAAAGTGAGCTAACTACCTATTGTGCTTGATTTAGTTTTGTTTCATTTAGTTGATGATAGATGGCGCTGTTAATGTGCTATGTAAAGTGACGTATCGTCATCTGTGTCAGTGTGTGTGAAAATTAATACTTACTTTATTCAAGCGTAAGTATTGAGTAAACTTATAAGTGAGGGTATTTTCTCAGGGCTTTGAAACTGAATTGAGTTTTGTAAATATAATGATTTAAATATTAACTCTTTTTCAGGTTATATTTTATTTGTGTCTACTCACCAGGGTAACTGCTGTTTTCTAGTAGTAAAATTTTCAACTAGTCAAGTGATGTAATGGGCTGCTGAAAATTCATTCGACCAATCAACGCGCGTTTTATAATTTGACACATTAATTTTGCAAAATCGACCCAGAAATTGGACCTGTCTCTTTAGCAGACACCGACCAGTTTCCGCTTTAAAACCAAACCTTTTACAAAAAAAAAAACGTTTTTAAACATCCCAAAAAGCCGTCATCTAATTAAGAATAAAACACTACACAAAATAACCATCGTCAGTACATTTCATGCTTCGCGCGCCAAAACATTTTCTGCTAATTGGACCCCAAAATAAAACCCTTTGGCGGCCAACTGAACGACAGCAAACATTAAGTATGTACTTTCCTTTGACGATTATTTATTCGAGATTTAAAAAAAATACAGGACATTGAACTTTCAAGGAAGTCAGGTCCCGATATCCAGAGAAACGAATTTATTGCGATACAGAAACGATGTCATTGTTTAAAGGCAATTAGCGATACATTTTATCGTTTTGGCGTGTGATCGAACGGTTTTGAAACGATACGTGCTTGTTAAAAGGGTTTTTTGTAGTGATTCTTTTTGTGAGTTTAACTAAACCGCCTCGTTATCTGGTAGGTAGTACAGAGTTCGCATATACTGTTACTTCTGCGTAAAATAAGATTAATCGTGTAAGGTCTCCCTTTTTTTAAGATGTGAAATCATCAAGCTACTTCAGCGTTCAAGGGCCACGGTGACAACTCTTTCGAACAATTCCACAACCTTGGCGTCAATTATGCCGACATCTTTCGAATTATATATCCACATACTCACAATATGTGTGAATTTTCTGATGATACATACCTATAGTTCTATAGGTATGTATCATCAGAAAATTTAAGATAGACATAGACATTATAATTTCAGATGAAATCAAACTTAGAAACAGCAATTACGTTACAGTAGTTGAGACTTAATCACTATGTTTATTATCAAATCAAATAAGATATTGCAAATACCTACTCTCGTGACCCATACGCTAAATAACGTGGAACAGAAGAAAAACAAATCCGATCGTAAGTAAAAAAAATAAAATAAAGTATGTGGAATTATTAGTCTACAAAATGGCATTAGAATTATATGGGTATATATTTTGAGATCAGGAGCCCTAATATGAAGTCTTAAATAAAACGATCGAGATTCCGCTCCAAGAGAGACACGAAGCTATACATCGCGTATAGCACTATCCCTTTTACATCGTCGGAATTGAAATATTCTTAACCACCAAAGTTGAAATATTCTTATCAAATCCTTTACAAAATGAAGCAAATTACTAACAATACCTTATGCACAAAATCCCTATTGTAGCAAAATTAAATGATAACAATTCACTGAAAACTTGCAATATTGAAGTATAATTTCTAACTATGTTTGATTGTTTTTAATCCTAATTTTATCATCATTCTTCCATCTCTTCTCTTGCCTACTATTATATTATAATTAGGATGTCTGTCAATTTTAAGTTGTCAATGATATTCACAATTCAAATGACCACATATTTATAATCTGTGAGCCTTCTGCAACTAACTTACACTTCAAAAGACTTCTGACCTCTTGATCAACAACACAGAAAGACTTTTAGTACTTAGTGATTGACGTCCGACTTGATGAAGCCAGCAAATAATAAATAACTAACACCAATATATTGCATTACAACTTAGGTAATCCGTAATAGATTCCGTTCGTAGCGATTACACTTGCATAGTCTGAAACCGGTTCATTAGCATGATAGGAACTTGAAGAAAGCAGTCGGGTGCAGCCAGTGTGGTTTATGTCAGCGGCTTTGCATAACTAATAAAGGATGTCAGCACTGAGTTGCAATAATATACGTGAAAAAAACAACCAAAGCATAGACAAAAAATTATGTTGTCAATTTTGAAATTCGAAACAAAAATTAGGCTGCTTATTTAGCGCGGTAGCGTCTTTCCACGCACAAATTTATTTGCTTTTAAAGAAAAACTAATGGCCAATACAAACGGACAAAAAGCCTTAAACGGAAAAATTCAAAGTGGACTTTCACACAGATTCGAATCGGACTAAATAGACGACAAAGTGGATGAAAGTGAACTTCTTACTAAATGACTATTAAGGATTCATCACACGACTGTGTTTTCACATGTCCGAGCATCGAATATTATAAATTCTGTTGCCTTGCTCGCCTTGTGAGGAGAATCTAAAACTTTTTTAGCACTTTCTTTATTTTATTTACGAGTATCTATGAAAGTTTGTATATTTGTAAAGGCTTTTTTTCTTCGACGAAATGGTTGACTTTAAAACATGTTTCACATTGTTGTCAAAAGGAAGAAATAATTTTAACAAGTAATCCTGGAAAATCCCTGACTCACTGCAAAGCCGGCGCAACATCCAACAGTGAATGTAACATAAAATTCATTAAGTATTATAAAAAATAAAAAATAACATATTCACAAGATAACGCTCCTCCTTCGACAAAATCCTCACCATTCAAGATAACAGTTTAAAAACGCGGCAACACTCAGTTATATCACACAGCATTACATTTTGTGTACCAAATACCAATCATAAATTCTTATCATCATATTGCTATAAAGTATCAAATTTAAATTAAGCTGTATGAGCGTATACCTTTGCCTCTTTGCCGCTCAAAAAAAGAAAAGTCAAAATGGCGCGGAATAAAGTAAATATGGCGAAAGCGTTAACGAATTTCGTGCCACCTCCATTATTGCATAACGGGATGAACAGTTTTCTGTTAAGCAAACTCCTTGGGGATTTTATCAAAGGGTCAAGAAACATTTAATGAGCCTCGGAACAGTAGGGGGCAAGAGTGTTGATTCGATTCGGTATTTTGACAGTAAAAAATGCGCGGGCCAACGGCCAGGGTCACAGTAGCTATGGTTCTCGATATAATAACATCTGGGAGCTCGGCTTTAGAATCGATAATCGGTATTAATCGAGATGATTTCATAAATCGAGATGCGTGACTCAGTTAAAAAAAAGGAAAATGAATCGATTTCAGTTTGGAGGAGATGGTAGCCATATTTTATGTCGAATGATACACAAATTATCGTAAAATGCTACTGAGAGTCTCAATAAAATTTGGTTGGTACTTATTCAAAATTCGATAATCCCGAGAGCACAAATGATTATGAAATGTTCTATCAAAAGTACATCACAATGTTTTATTCATAAGGTATGTGTTTAACAATAGTAACTAGGTGTCCATTATGTATGTATGTGGAAGCAATAAAGTTAAAATACATAATATGGAAAAACCAAACCAATTTTGCAAGCGAGTGAAAGTTAACGTTCACGGTTTAAAAGTTAACTAAAATTAGTTGAATTTAAGGTCTTATTGACCTTCAATTAACTGATTTGGCTTTTGTCTATCGTCACCATAACTTAAGACTGACGAAATATTTATTTAAAGTTTTTTAAACTATTTGACATTTTCAAACTTGTTCCTTGAAGTGACATAATTTTACAGGAAGTAACGAAATTAAACACAAACAAACTGGCTATTGTCAGGCTTTTAGATAATTTTAATAATAATAAACACGTTATTTCCTTAAATATGGCAAAAAACGCTACAAGAAATTATCATAACCTTGATTTTTCCTATCAGCTGTTAAAATTGTCATGTGGTTGTAAATGGCATGTTGTCTATGTTGTAGACGAATGACGCGGAACAGAGTCGATGAGCCATAAACAAATCGAACGAAATGGGCCTTAGAATGAATGAAATAAAGCGTGAATGAGAATGAAAGGAAAACGTAGCCGGTTCCGCACGAATCTTAGCAGTTATTGAGGGAAACGGTTACTTAATTATGCTGTCTATGGATTTGAAAACTATTTTACGATGAGTTATATTTATTTTTGCCATTCCCCAAGGGTCTGTAGTGCATTGACTAAAGGGATTATAGATATTTTTCCATTCAAGCATAGTTTGGTTAACTACTTACAAAGTACCTAAAGATAATGAAATAAGAATTCTTCTTTAATTTAAAAGTTAAAGTTACAAAGTTATGTTGAAAATGTATGTTGAGACTTTAATCTTGATATTTACCTAAAGCTTTAAAGTTTAGTCTTTAAAGTATGAACTTTTCAGTAACTACATACTTTGAATTATCTTCTTTTAGGAGGATTACGTTTGTCATGGACAATGCACCTAACAGGTGTGGCCAGCGTTATTAGGTCTTAATATTAATCGCATTTGTCAAAATCTGACACGCTATTGTGATAAAATTGCCAACCAATTTGTCAAATAAAGATCTAAGTATACTTTTTGCCCCAACTCGAGTCGGATATCAGTACATAACATTTTTCAATTTACAAAAAAAAAACGTTAAAATCGCAAATTGAAAAACGCCTTATCTTTGACATTTTATCTTCAATATTAATGGTGGATAATTCTTAAAATTGAAGACTTTTAGGCGTAACATACATAGGTATTAATTATGACAAATGTCAAACGGTTTTGGCGCAGTTCCTAACAAGAAGGTTCTTTGTCTATGTAATACTAGCTTTTGTCCGCGACTTCGTACGCGCATATCCCTTGCTCATGAATATGGCTATCCAAATCCGACTGGTAGTTGCAGAGATTAGCGCGTTTAAACAAACAAACTCTTCAGATTTATAATATTAGTAAAGATTGTTGGAAACATGTGACCTGTGCTAACAGAAAAATATTGTCGGAATTAAAATTACCCTAGTGCAATTTAATAGGTATGCAGCAATTCCATAGATAATTTAGTTCAAAAACGCGAACGAATGACATACATTTGGTAAGAACTCATATCGTTTGTCAACCCGCTTATAATTCTTCTTCTATGGTTTCCGTAAGCACTTTGACGTTGAGCTAGTAGCATAGTGCTACTTAACAGAATAAGATCAACTTTTAACGAGAATAGGGTCAAGAGCAAATCAAGAATCGCCTTTGAACACATCAAATGCTTCTAATCTTAAGCCGTCTTGGAAATTCTGACTCACTTACATAAAATTAAGTAAACTACGCAGAAAGAGTTAATAAGCAACGCAAGAAATTCTAATTATTTTACATTGAACAGTACCTACATGGCGATAAAACGCATCCTACAGAATAAATTCAAGTAATTAAGAAAGCAGAATTTGCATTCAGTGAAAGATAAAATTCCGAACGTCTAATAAACTTGTAACGCACTAAGGAACGACCTACAGCGAAGTGGACCCTTGGGTTTAAGACGCAAATTGGATTTGGTCGTTTTTTTCAAATGCCAGAAAGGGACGCATTTTTACAAAATAAATGTCTTTTTACGATTCGCGGTGGGTGAAGACACTTTTCATTTTGGAAGACTTTGAAAATAACCAACCGATGTTAGCGAAAATTCAAATTGACACGTTTATTTTTAGCTGAATTAAAAGAGATGTAGGTACCCAAGTTTGACCACACACTAAGTTCTCAAAAATCCATGAAGTGACCAGCTTTAAATTACAAAAACATTGCATGTTAATTTTATAAAGAGCAGAAAACAATTTTATTTGTATGGGCGAGGGGAGTATATTTTTGACTGTACCACTTATAACATGGTGAAAAGATTAACCTTTTGAACGACTTTGACACTTAAATATGACAAGCAAGCGCGTGCCTTATGCTGCGATGCGTTTATGCTGTGGCGTTGAAAAGGTTAAGCAAACTGCAAGGCGTCAAAAAATCCTTGCTAAAATTATAAAAAGAAAGTTACTCTGTTTGTATGTTTGTTTGTTACGGTTTCACGCCTAAACCGTTGAACGATTTTTTGTGTATAGGTAAATTGGTTCTTGAAAAAGTAGGTACATATTTGGATCCTTTTTGCCCCTGGAGAAGTTTGCCTGTGGGATAATTTACGAACTTCATGTGGGTAAAGGCGCTGACAGAAGCTAGTTAACCATCTATTCTTATGCTTATCTGCAACTACCACCCATCGTCAACCAACAAAAACCAATCGATCAGTTAAGTCATGCAGATCACGGCTAAACAATTTCCTTATTGAATTTGTTCATTGTTGCCAGTGTTGCCACACACAAGTTGCAATATTAATCGTTATTTTAAATTGAAAATAATAATTTATTATCTACGATTATTGAATTTGCACGTTCTATGCGCATTTTTGTGGTTGTTTTGTTTTAACTATGAGTTTTGTTTAAAAATAACACTTTAAAATAAAATCGTTGTTTGTTTTCCTGTATGACCAAAAGTATTAAATGGTCTTGGGTTTCAGAAGGCCAAATTAAATATAGCTTCGTGTGCAAAAGACATGATCTTTTTTAGCCTACCGAGACCAATACATAGGTAGGTACTGATATAAGAGGAGGACCATTAAATGAAACTAACTTTGGTATGTCTTTAAAATGCCATTAAAACGTACTTTGAGTGCATTTTGAATAAAAACAAAGTTGTTGGTATGTATGTGTTCATATATTTTGCTTGGTCATATTAACAATATAATATCTATCTTTTAAAGAAACAATATCAAAGTATTTTACTTGGCTTTCTTCATCCTTTTTAAACAGCAATGAGGTAGGTCAAGATTTGTTGAAACGGGAGTGCGGAACTTACCTAGAAAAAAAGAAAATATTAATTAGATTGACTTAGCGGAAAATGATGAAAATCAAAACATCTACTTCCACATAGCAACAAAACGTAAACTTAGATCATCATCAAGTAAGCCAAGTTTCAGATAAAAGGTGTCTCGAAAAATTTCGGGGGCTTTTGATAAAGTTTTTGTGAACCAATTTTATCCCACTTTTAGCGCTTTTCATTACTTCATTACAAATGTTTAAACGAAATGCATCGCGGAAGTCACACTAAACCACAAAACAACGCAACATTTAACTGTTTTCATTTCTCTACTAATTAACAATCAGAATCTAAGAAACTGGAATATTATTGCAATTAATGAAACTTAACACCGGTTATTCAATATGTTTTAGTGGTTCAGGAGGTCAATGCCCTCTAAACACAGATTAAAAATCGACCTATTACGTCAATAATTGAGCAAGGTAATTTTCTGGGCCCTACTAATAGTTACTACAAATATTGTGGTGACATTAACGCCTTACGCAGAATAGTCATGTGCAATGAGTGATTAAAAAATTGCGTAAATTGTCTATGGACTTTTCCTTTGTGAAGTACTCCTCATTTCTCAAAGGAAAAGTCCATTTTGGCCCATTTTTTGAAGTTTAGCGGCTGTTTTGAATTATTCGTAAATTGATTCCTATTGGAAACTGTGATGTAAATGTAAATTGCAATGTAAATTGTAGTTTTGTGTCTCAAGTGTCCTCGTACCTGGAAAATATGTAGAATAATTGAAACAGGCGCGATCTCGGTTAAGTGGAGTTGAGAATTTTATTGTAGTATTGACTACCTCACTAGAAACTTGGTGAGAAGGCCGAATCGATATATTTGTAACCAGATACTCCAAAAACCATTAGAATGTATTACATCCGCGTTCTAACGCAAAACACAAGAAATTAAGGACGTAAGACTAGGCAATATGGTCAAGAGACTACTGTAGCCTTTCCTTCGGGGAAAATTAAAAAAAAAAGAGAAATGAGTGGACTGTCAAGCACTTGCGACTATTTAAAACCACTAACAATGGTGTATTGAAAACACTATTGGTCAAGAATTAAATTTCTACATAGAAATTCAACAGCTAATCTTATAAGATAATTGAGATTATTTAATACAGATTCTGTTAAAATTAATTAAAATATAAAGGCTATTTAGATAAGTAATGAAAAAGCTTTCATTAACTTTTCAGAAATAGCTAAGCATGATTTGTTTTCAACTTGGTTTGCTTAAAAACGCGAGAATGTAAACTGAATTATCAAACCAAACACATGAGTATACAAACAAAGAATTTGTAACAACATTACAAAGATTCTAAGAAAAACTAAGTTGTTCTTTAATACCTATCAAAACACTATGATTGCCTGCGTCAATGAAGACAAAGCTATTAAACTTCGGACAAAAACACAGTCACCAGTGTCTAAATACGTCAATCATAGCAAAGCGAATGTTTTTGTTTGACAGGACAAGAAATAAAGATTTATACTACAAACAGTGCTAGTCAATCTTGTGTCAGTTTTCTCAGAAAAGTTAAATCTTATGAATTTAGAAACTACTACGTCAGTTTGTCAGGGATTCTGGCAAATCGTATGCCCAAAAGCGTTGGTTCTGTTTCTAGGGAAAAAAGAGGTCAAACAAGAAAAAACTTTTGACAAATTGGAGGAAAATTTTTGTGGTATTTTGTTTCCGCAATGATATGATGTTTATGAAATTCTAGGTATTGCTTGTTGCTTCAGTTTGAGGTCATTCAAAGGTACGACGAAAAGTCTTAATTATTTTTACGTAAAAAGTGTTCCATTGAAGTAATATTTTGTGTTTATTTTTTTCATCTGGACGTCTTGAACGATTACAATTATTTCACAATTTGAAAGCTATACTGTCGCCAAGTGTCATGAACTTTGTAACAGAAAATATCGATACCAGAATTATCAGTTAGTGTAAGGGACATTTTGGCATTTTGCGTAAATGAACCTTACGTTCATTTGTCGTAGCGGCAATGTGGCATTTTGGGTGAATGCCGCTTACGTTAATTTATACTACATTATTCCATGGGAGCGAAACCTCGGAAAAAGGCTAGCTTGCCACATTTTTAGAACTTGAGAACAAACTCTTCAAACAATCTAGATTCGTTTTTTATGATGCTAGGCTTTTTATCAACATAAAACATAAACAAACTCGAAGGTTTAATACCAAACACAATGGAACAGTTGCGTAAGTGCGTAAATAATTACCATAAAAGCATTACTGATGTTGTATGCTGAGGTAAAAAAATGGCGACCCTCCGCCGTTGGACACGGTTTGAAAACACAATGCCTTGGACAAAAACCTGCTGTCAATCTGATGTACCATAAGTTTAATTGTTGTTTGATGCTAGTTAGTAAGATGACTGATAAACTTAGCAGACTGTAGTTTTTCTACTGGGCAAGGCAAAGCCTATTCTCGTAGTAAATGGTCACCAGTCACAGCAGATATCCCATTCTCCACGTAATGTTAACTTGTTAAGAGATCAAAAAAATGTTGATTGTGCCAATGACACCATCCATGGCTCCGTTGTGACAAAGGCAGAATGATATTAGTCTTGTATATCCCCGTCTTCCTCCAACATCAGTTCGGTTAATACAGGTATTGCAAAAATTTTTGAGTATGGAATGCCATGCCGGAGTCTTTTACCAGCAGGTCTATTCTGTCAACGTCTCAACGTGTAAAATTAGGTGCAGTGTACATGAATTGAACTGCCATTTCATGTTGTTTGTATTGACTGACAGCGCACTTCATGTTCACTTTACCTAAGCGTACACGAGAGTGAATAGGGTACTTTTAGGCAAGCGTACTCCATCCTCGACCACATCATCGTTTTCTACCAGGTCAGATTGTGGTCAAACTCGAGCCTCTTAATAATAAAAAACTGATTTTTTTGTATCATCATCATCACAGTTTGAGCATGTCCATTGGCAATATCAGTGGTAACGTGCAGAAGCGTTGACGAACATTCGGCCAAGGCCACGAAACGCACACATATGCTAATCCAGCGAATTAACAACAAAAGAAACATCCATTTCCCTGCTAAACAGAAGTCCGTGGCAAAATTTATTAGGGTTAGCAACGTTTAGAAAGCGCGCATAAACTAATTATAATGCAATTTCGCTTCACATTACACCGGCGCTTGGGCAACGGCAGCCATTTTGACAAGATTTCGAATGTAACGCGCCGATTTGTTAAGTGGGCTAATTGTCAAACTGATTGCTTTTGATATTTTGTTATTATTTGAGTAATTATTTGATTGGATATTTAGGGTTTGACGATTTTAGTGGGCGAAATACGTCTGAATGAACAGACCAGGCGGTGGACTAGACACAGCTGTAATGGTATACAAACTGGTAATTAGTAAGTTGCGATCAATGATATGTAATACGTCATTGGTTGCAATACACGATGTATAGTTAGTTGTCCAAAAGTGTCAACCTCGCTATAAAACACTAAACCAAAGACACTTCCTACATTGAGTAGTAGATAACACGTGGAACAGTCATCTCAATATTGTATGCTTTTATATCGCTATTGCTTTTCGCTAAGTCTGCCCACCCGACTACCCCAAGAGTGCAATGTCTTTAAAATTGTTTGATCAACTGAATGCCCAAGTACAATTATAGTTTTGCTTAAGAAGTCAAAGTCAAAGTAAAAACGTTTATTCCAAATAGGCCATTAAAAGGCACTTTTGGCCGTCAAAATTACAGTTAAAAATATGTATAAATATAAAGCGACTCTACATATACATATAAGCGACGAAGAAACTCCATAGTTACTGTTTTCAAATAAAAGTTTTACAATAAATGGTACTCACATATTTACAAATATTGAAAACAATTGATTTTACAGTGTGTGAATTATTTAATAGAAAAATAAAATAAAAACAAAAACAAAAAAAAATACACAAAAATGTACATCTATATAATTAAATACATTATGCCAACCAGTTTGATTCTACACTCTTGATTGTCCTATGGAGCAGGACCACCATAAGACGAGGACTGGACCCGCGGGTANGAATGTACATCTATATAGGTAAATACATTATGCCAACCAGTTTGATTTATTCTACACTCTTGATTGTCCTATGGAGCAGGACCACCATAAGACGAGGACTGGACCCGCGGGTAGATAACAGCCCACTCTTGACTCTTACAGAAATAACACTTGTGTCCCAGCTGTGGGAACATTACTGGTTGATTACGCTTAAGCTTAAGATACATTTTTACGTAATTTTGATTCAATTTGGTAAAACACTTTTAATGCTTTAATTAACCTTTGATCAAGCAAAAGGCAATCTACTTTTACCCGAAATATTTGCATGATTCGTATCAGGCATTGAACAGAAATAATATCGGCGATCAAGTACGAACCGATTCATGTTTCCGGGATATTGTGCCGACAAACATCGAATTTATTTTATGTTTTCCGTTAACATGCAGTGTTGGTACGTGAAAAAATGTATTGAGGACATTATAAAGTAACCATGTGGAAGAAAATATGTTGTGCAATCTTTATAAAGTAGGTACATTATTTCATAATTAATTCGGTTAAGTTTTCGGTTGTTAAAGGAGTACAACCCCAGAAATTATCCTGGAAAATATTATTTTTGTTTAATAAATGAGATCATAGTATGATACTGTGTTTTTACCCGACTGCGCGACTCAAATGAGAGGTAATGTGCTTATCAGCCTATGTATGTATGTGGGTTTGTACCTTTGTGGCATTACTTTTAACAAATTTTGTTTTACTTTTATTGTTATTGGTTCTGGTGTTTAATAAAGTGTTTTTATATTCGATTAAGTAAAAAAGACATTAAGGCCCGGACTCCAACAAATCGGAGACGAGACGAGCGGAGAGGAGATGTTTTTTAAACAACCAATAAAATTGCTGAAAAACATCTCTTCTCGTCTCCGCTTTGCACTTCTCCGCACATCTCCGCTTTGGTGGAGTCCGGGCCTTAAGCGATAGTGCCGTGCCTTACAGTGAAATATCAACTGAAGTACAAACTCTATCCAATGAGCCAATTTAAAAGTACAATTCTTAAAGTCCACAAAATGGCCCATTTCCCTCCCTCTCTCATTTAGAATGTCAAATTACCCTAACTATCAATTACCTATTGCAACTTTTTACAACCACAAGTCCTTCATTATGACCACTTGTTAGCTTTAAGTACGCTTGTTAAAATGTAAAAGACCATTCACAATTTCCTCCGAACACGTGAGGTATGATTAGCTGGTAACCTTCATTCCACCATCGGCGGATGGTAGGAGGTGGTAGGAGTCAGACAGTGTGTCGTTTCTTACCCAACAGACGTAATTATAGGACAAACAATGGTTTTGAAACCGTGCGGTACGGCGGCGGTCGCACGATCTTGAGATCTGACGGGGGCGCTAAAATGTCGCTTTGTATAAAATTTTTTAGGAATTGCAATTTTTTTTTAAAATAAATGTGGTTTTAAATTGTAACTCAAAAAGTATTGGAAATTTATCGCACCTATGCTCTATATAGCTATTGGAAACCTTCGCCGGATGAAACAAAACAAAAATNTTATAATATTTTTTTAGGAATTGCAATTTTTTTTTAAAATAAATGTGGTTTTAAATTGTAACTCAAAAAGTATTGGTAATTTATCGCACCTATGCTCTATATAGCTATTGGAAACCTTCGCCGGATGAAACAAAACAAAAATGTACTTTACAAAAAATATTTCTTAGCCAACACGAATGAACATTCAACGTTCGACAGCTTTTGTACAGAAAACATAATTTTGTCAGATCATTTTTAGCTGAAATATGAATATGAATTTAAACTTCAGCTAAACATTTTCTGACTATCAAAATATTGGGCTGAGTCTATAAGCGATTTTATAATAACAGGTAGGTAGCAAATAACGTATGGATGTACCTAGTTACGTAGATACGTATAATAAATATTATCCACTCTTCTATCTCAATTAAAAAACCTCGTTTACTCACAAATTAGGCCTAATAAATCAATAATAGCAACATTAAAACTTCATGCAACACACACTATTTACAAAACCAAGTCAAGCTCTATAAAGCAGGTGTAGAAATAATTTATTTAAAAATAAATTGGCACTACAAATGAACAATAACTGCATGATTGACTGATAATGATATAATTTATAAAGTTACCGACTATCAATAGAGGCTTGTTATTATATCAACTTTTATTATACCAAGTTGTCAAGTTATAACTCAATTATTACAAGTTAATAAATACGTGTTAGGAAATAGGCTTGGTTGAGTTTTGGAATTTACAGCCTTCGGACTGTTTTATTCCTTATTTCCCGTACAGTCGATGCAAAAGACGAGTATATAAAGTAATCCAATTTAATTTTGTAAAATAGTTTTTTTGTTATAGAATGTTATCTGAAGGCACTGATTCGATTAAGTAAATTCTATCACTGACACTGATAGACAGGTATACTACGCTTTTATCTCGAAAAAGACAATTTTGGGGCAGCCTGGCAAAAATATCATAAAAAAGACAAAAATTACCTAATATCCTTAAGCATCATTTTAGGCACCCAGAGGTAACGAAATATCGGTGTAAAGGTTGTGACAACCAGCCGTGAAAAGCCTCCAGCTGCACATTTTAGCGGCGCGCACTACCTCCAGGTGCACATTTTAGCGGCGCGCACTAGATTTCGCTTTTCGTAATTGATTTTTTGGTCTTCACGCTTTTATAGAAGATTTTAGTCAGTCATGGCTTGAGATTACTGGTAATTAAAATATTTGTTTACTGGTTATTCTGCACCCAAATTAAAGTTGTGTCGTCTTGAAGCAATAGTGGAAGTTCTCTAGAGAATCTCGAAAGTTATGATCTTTTGACTGTTATAATAACACAAGAAGTAAATACTCCCAACTTACCCTGTCTGTAAGGTAGTAAATACTTTGCTTTGAGAATACGAATAACTGCCAATGATGCGAAGGACTTAATGTATTGCCTTGCTCCAAGTAATGATTCTGTTGGGGCTTATGATTGAGGCAAGGCAGGTTAAAGTTTTTAAAAAGCTATGAAATAATTAACTTTACCCAATGGCTACATGTAAGATAAGCATCTTCGGTAGCTCTTCACTGAAATATGTATGCACTTTTATTCATCTATTTCATCCAACCCCTCCAAAATAACTCCTCAGTATATTTTCCAACTGACATCGTTGTTGACAGTATTTGTCACACAAAACACAGAACACACAAAACTTCTCTATGAAGACCTTCTTACTAGACCATAGATACTTCATTAGTAATCTCAAAGCTCGGAGACACATCGGGCGCACATCAACGGCTGTACGTGTTAGACAGGCACGGAGATGTTACACCACCAACTTCCAAACTATGACCTCTACTAAGGAATATGTAATTGAAAATCTCAGTAACACTTTTTGCCCGACCGAAGGAATAGAAGCGAGCGAAGGCTTCGGGGAATCGAAGCCTTCGCTCTTGTGACCAAGAGGAAGTCTTACACAACATACAATTTTAACATAACGTAATGTTATGTTATTAAAAGAATCTGTACCGAAATGTATCTACCGTATTTTCTTGGTGTTAAATGTAGGTCAGTATTATAACAGTACAATCTAAAATTAAATGTTAACTTTATTGGGTCCAAATGACCCGACAAGGCCTGCGTGTGCAAGTTTGGCTGTTGGCGTATCCTTCGTTTAATTTTATTGAATTGCCCCCTACCGCCGTTAGCCAACAAGTAAGTGAATACTGACTGTAAATTGTGCGGTAACTGTAACTTGATCTTGTGAGTTTTGGGGCAGATATGATGTGTTTCGCATAAGTTGTGGATGACGTTGATTACGTCAGAATATTTTATATAAAAGACTATTTTGAGGATTGTTACACGCAGGCACCGACAGAACCTCCTCGAGATTCAAGCACCACTACATGGTGGACATCCCACACATACGCACAAAACGTTCGATAGTAGTAAGATGTGATTGCACTTTTTAAAATTAAATGGAACACAATCAATGATATAGGCAGAGATATCGAACCTAGCTCCGAAATCGAAGTACACAGTTTCATTCTAAACGTATTTTTAAGCAATTGATTGTCACACGTCGTCGGAAAGATCGGGACACACTGTGCAATGCTTGTTAGCCTAGCAATAACATGATCGCATGCGCACAAGGCGTATCAGATCCGATCTCGCAGTGCATTCATATTTATTTGTGTAAAAAGTAAGTATGAAATTAAAATATACATAACGTCACGTCACCGCGTCACAGCGCGTGAGATTGTTCGTAAAAAGTTTACGAATTGACCCATTAGTCTACATTCAGTTGCCAAAGATTTTCATCAATATTGTTCAGTTGACATGTTTCGGAGCTATAGTTAGTTAATTCATTGATCTTGGCTGTTAATAAAAAAAAGACAAGGGTAAGTAAATATTCTTAAGCTGGGCACTGACCGGTGTTACGGGTCGTAATGTAACATTCGCAGCGAGCATGTTATGTTAGGCTGTGTCCTAAAATTCGTGTAAAACAAAATACATACGCATCATGTTCATGCTCGTTTCCACGTACTGACAACACGAATGCTCGCTTTGTAACATGTTACATTACGCCCCGTAACACCGGTCAGTAGTCACCTTTACATAACTGATATAAATATTTAAAATAAAGCTATATTAACCGCTTTTTCGCAAATGTCTTAGTCTTAATTGCCCATTTGATCTGTAATGGGACGACCATAATAAATTAAACCATGAACAAATTCACTGCCTCCATTATGCCAGGTTTGAAATAAGAAAACTTAATGTTATCAATAGGTCACAGTTCCGCATCCCATCCCTTGCATCTTTCCGTCTTCGGAACAAGTCTCTGGCCGCATTTAAACCTGCAAGCAACTAGCATACAAGTTGAATTACATTGCGGGGCACGAGTGAGCGATTGATCACATTATACCTCGGTAGCCCGCAATGTAATTCAACTTGCATGCGAGCTCCAAGTGGATGCGACCTAAGAAATAATCAGACAGTTATTTAGGATATTATTCTCGCATAGACACGCAAAATTCCTCAGCCAGCCCGACCCTGATGATTGTCAATGTTATAGCGAAGGTACTACATGTAATTTGTATAAACAATAGCTAGCTAGGGATATTAGCGTCACATAATTTTATAAATTCGCATTAAGATAACCTTGCATAGTTCGCGGAGTGTGTATGTACTTCTTAATACCTACTTGAGTGTCGTGATTCTAATCAATGAGGTACAAACTCTTCTTAGGTTGTTCGAAGCAAACCACAGCGCTGGTTTTCAGCGCCAGCCAGACTGATTGATTGACGTCGACCGAAGTAGCATAAAATAAATCACTACATTTTATAAAACATAGCCCGCCGCGTCTGTCTGTCTGTTCGCGATAAACTCTAAAACTACAGAACGGATTATCATGCGGTTTTCACCAATGGATGGGGCTATTCATGAGGCAGGTTTACTTGTATAATTCGTCCCGAAATTCCTTCTGAACGGTAAAAATGGGTTATACGCGTACGAAGTCGCGGGCAAAAGTTAGTTAAAATTAAGTAAATAAATCAATAAAATGAGTAAAAAACTAAGTGATAGTATAGCTTTATATCAGTGTAAGAATTATCCTAGTCGGATCCGTACTTCCAATAACCTTTGACATATATATAAACCAAACAGTTTTACCTGTTGACAATATTTGTTTCGGTTTTGAAGGCAAAGAAACGCGGGACAGCGCTTCTTTGCCTTCCGAACCGAAACTGGCGGGCGGGCTTGGGGCTCGGCTTTGGTTGACCCGCCAAAATAAAGGAATCTAATTAATTACCCAACCCAGAAAACAAAAAGAAGAAAGAATATCTAGATAATTATCAGACTTCTCTAAACTTTATTACTTAATCTTGCGCATAGCTCATTAGACCCATTCTAGACTATTTAAAACCATGCTTAATTAACACGCCTCAAATTATCCACTGATGAAGCCATCAACACATAATTGTTGCGTCTATGAGAACCTCTAAACAGCTGCATTAAGACTAAACTAGAAATTATATGAACTCTTTGATTACCTAACTGAGATCACAAAGAGTCGTTAAAACTTCTCACTTAGTAGAATCAGTTCCGTGATTTTCGTTGGTGAGTGTGTTATTATTTATTACGATGAGAGTTTAAGATAATGCGTGTATTTAAAACTGCTCATCATCTTTCTGCCCTTATCCCATGTTACTTGGGGTCGGCGCAACACGTTTTTTTGCTTCCATTCTGTCCTGTCAACCGTCACGCTATCACTAACTCCCTTTTCTTTCATATCACTCCTAATACAATCCATCCATGTTTTCTTTGGCCTCCCTCTCCCTGTCCATCCATCCACATTTATATTCATAACTCTTTTAGTTACGTGCATTTCATCCCTCCTCTTCACATGACCATACCAAGATAAGCGGTTGCCTTTCAATCTTTCCGTTATTGGCGCCACTTTTAAGCTACCTCTAATGAACTCATTCTGGCGTATTTAAAACTGCTGATTTTGTTAAATAACATGATATAACATTCCAAGTTAAATGGTCCATACGAAATTATTCGGAGAGCAAGAAGAAAAGTTGGTGGGATACTACTTTTTTTATTTTATATTTAATATGGGTTTGCTCTTGACTCTAGTCTAAGTCATAGATGACAGAGACACTTTACAGGCTTTTTGGGGTTAACCTAATTAGAAGATTTTGGAATAAAGTTGGGCTGTTTCATCCACTCTGCTCTTATGGATTCATGCCTCGGAGAGCACGTTAACAGTTTGTTTTTTCTTTGACAATGGATTTGGGACAAGGCTAATCTGATGATAGTTGCTACTAGCCAGAACCAATTACCATTACTTTAAAAGTGGACAATGTTCCAGCTATCTTCAATTTCAGCCAATCTCTACTAGCCATATGCAATTTTTAAGGTTCAGCAAAAAGTCCACAAATCTGTCTTTCTCTACCATCACTTCCATCCAACACAAATCCAAATAAAACTCTTCTATTTACTCGTACAGAACCTCTTGAACATTACAATAAAATAAATAATTGTTAAGCTCAATGTGACTCGCTGTGCGTTTGGAAAGTGGCTGACGTGTTGCGTCTGAACGTTTCATTGTGTCGCCTTCACATACGATTTGGTCACATCCTATTTGACAACTTAGAATAGGTGCTATTGTATTTAATATTTCTTCACTCTTCTAAAGGTTTTCAAGGTTTGGCTTGACTAGGTTACATAAGCCATGGATATTATCTGCTTCTATTCCTAGGCTAGATATTTTTTAAATAGTGGACCATCTTCACTCCATAATGAAGATGATCCACTATTTAAAAAATATCTCTGATTTAAATGCAGTAGAAAAATCTGATATAGTAAATGTTACAAATAACATGTAAACTAAATGTTTCCAAACGTCTTTTATAATGCGCACAACAAAGGAGTGGAACTCTCTGCCTGTGTCTGTGTTTCCAAACGCATACAACCCTAATCTTTTCAAAATTAGAGCGAATAGTCTCTGTCATCTATGACCTAGACTAGAGTCAAGAGCAAACTCATCTAAAATAAAAAAAAGATGTGTTTAAAGGGACAAAAATTAGAAAACAGAACTATTCTAATGGCTATATCATCATTCAGCCAAAAGCCGTCCACTTCTAGTCCAACCAGATACAGCTGAATATCACCAGCGAAAAGTTAAACGTATGAACTTAAATAGGTAAGACTGACAATCCTCAAGAGCGATCAGTCATCTAAACTGCAATTCAACTTCCAAATCTAAACACACTCAACTGGACTAGTCAAACTGCTCTCCTCAGGAGTCCGTTGTCATTATAATTAACCCAAAACACCAGAAACGAGTTTATTTCCAGTACTAAACAGACCACACTCATCCTAACATTAGAATCAGTAATGTATGTTAAAGAGTTAAAGCCATGCGTGGGCCCTACGCATTGTGGACTACTACTCTGCCTACCTTCAAAGAGGCGAAGGATTAATAGGTTCGACAAATGAGTTTGTGTTTCTTCGTTTATTATATGACCTTCGTTTATTATTTGGATTGCGGTTGAATTTGGAACTAAATTTAATCATGCAAGCACCAGAGGGAATTTCGTGTGCAAAATGTGAGAACCGCATTCTGCCAACGGATTTGTCATTCTAGGGATATCGATTTTGCTGGCCCCGGCTTTTGATCCAATTTTTTTTAGCAATAATTTTACTATTTTGTTCTTTCTTTTTACATTCTTGAACAATTCCTGGTCACATTTACTCAACGACAAATAAAAATAGCAAAAAAGACCATTTCATTTCTTTCTGACATGACAACTTATAAAATATATGGAGAAGACGCTAGCTGGTTGAGCCGACCCCAGATAAATTAGGATGAGGATTTGACATAATTATATTCGTTTCTTACCCTGACAATCAGTGCCACCACGCAAGGTCAGCTTATGCCGTCTAAGAAAGATGTATGGTGGGTAGTACGACATTTATCAAGGGGACTTAATACAGGGTGCATTATGAACTCAAGCAAGGTCGAGACATCGTTGCGCCCACGCAAGCTTCGTCAACAAAAGCTTTGTAACTTTGACCTCCTTAGTTAATGTGATATTCTTTTTTCTAGATCAGAGATTAGATAAGGTATAATATCATCTCGTTCATGAGATCTAACTGGGTCAAAAATTAGATTAAATTTTTTTTTTGACCGAGGCTTACGTGCAGTTTCTGAAACGAAATAATTAATGGGACAAAGTAACAAACGCGTTAGTAACTGTAGTTTTTTAAATGAATTTTTAACAGCCAATCACGTCTTGATATGAGTTTTATCTGTGACTCATCGATAACTTCTTTCCAGAAACCACAGGTAGGTAAGAACCTCTTTCTGTGGATATAAAAGGTATAGTCTAAAAAATAATTCCTATAATCACAAACAACTAATAACATCAATCGTATAATCGTAAAAGAATAGCACCATCTCACCACTTCCCGTGGGCGTCGTAAGAGGCGACTAAGGGACTCACCAGAGAATGGGCAGCAGCATTCTCTGTGCATTGTAACAGCTACACTGCGATCGCCAACCCACCTTCCAAGCGTGGCGATTATGGCAAACCTTCCCTTTGGGGGAGTCCTATGTCCAGCAGTGGCCGCCATTCGGCTGATGATGATGGTGATGAACATCATTATGACAAGGAGTGTGTGTTGAGACCAATTCTTTTTGATAAAGTATTGCCGAGCTGCCAACACGCAGTATTTTATGGTATGATGTAAAATCATATGTAAATCTAAGGACAACAGCAGTAGGTCGGTAGCGATCAATGTCACTTAACTATTTAGACAAGTTATTGCTGCAGTGGTTCCGCTCTGAATTACCGAGATTTAGGACCGATGCGCACTGAGGCGTAACGCGTTTGAGTTCTATTAGCAGTGTGTTATATGTCTTACCTTATGTGAATATGGAGCTGGGTTTATGATGGTTTGAGTCTTTCTTTAAGTTATGTAATGTTGGCTTAATGGGTTCGTGGTTTATGGCAAAGCAATGTCAAATTTGTGTACCCTTAACTTCCGGAAAAAAGTTAATACAGCAATAGATATGCATCTAATTTTGTTGAGCCCGCAACTTTTGTCACACAGAAATCCGGAATAGTATAATTGATCTTTGTTTGAATGTTAATAATATTATCCTAGGTATTGTGTCGGCAATAAATATTTCTTTCTTCCCTTCTAATCTTTCATTCTTTCATTAATATTATCTTTCATTTTTCCTTTCTTTTCGTAATTCGAGCCCATTTTTTTGACCATTTCAGCACAATTCATTGAAAAAGCCCAGTGTAAATATTAGACCGTGAGCAAGATTTTCAACCCAGTAGACATATTACTAGGCTTATTCATGTTCCACGGTGAAACACACGAGCCAAAATCAACAAAATAGCAACACCTCAGTGTGCTCAGACGCTTCTGTACCAACTAGAGACTTCACACCGCGACGTATGAGCTGCGTAAGTGAGGCATGTTAATGTGGTAGAACTTAATTTATTACAAGCAATAAGGGTGCTATTACACGCCAGCAAGTTATTCAATCAGATATATGGGAATTTCTACTTGGATGATATGCTATTGAAACTGGAACTGCATTGCTAATTAGAGAATGTTATAAAGTGCGCCCAGAATCCTTGATTTTGAGATGTTCAAACATTTTTGTAAGGAATATTTGTAGTTAAGTTTGTTAAAAAGCCCTGAAGAAAAAGCTGCTTAACTAGGAGTTTCTAATGCTTTTCCTTAAATGTCAATTTAATGCTTTACATAATTATCTATGACCCAAAATAAACTTCAGGAACTTTATAAAAACAGAGACCTGACTAGGTGACGGTCACAGAAAATATCTTCAAGAACGTGTAATGAATAATGATCTTAAACTGTTAAATTGCAATAAACAAGCAGATAGTAAAGTAATACAAAATAATGCGATTAGTGCATATTATAAAATGTTACTGTATCCGGAAGTAAATTTAACATATTTTTGTAACCTCCAAAAAAGTTTCAAAAAGACAAAAACTAAGTACATACACAAGACAAGTACATAATAATAACCATTCAATTACATACGTCCGTCACCCACTTGCTCACTAGTGTTGGGACATTAGGAAGTCACAAGCGCGAAGGAAATAGTGTTGTGACACCGCCACTTTGTTGCAACTGTCAGATGATATCTGTCAACATTCTGTGATTTTTGTTGCATGAGAGTTTTTGTGAAGTGGATATGAACCAATTTAAACACATGAATAAAACATTTTTTTTACTTTGCTTTATTTAAATTTATGCTTTTTATTTGTTACCATTATCTTAATATCGTCAGTAATTAAGTATTCATCCAAATTTTATATACGAGATTACTACGTATTCGAACATATCTAGCAATTGGTTTATGCATTATACATTAGATACGAATTCTACCAATTACTTATAACTACCAGTAGAACTGTCACTACTAAGTACCCATTTATTCAATTGATATTGAATTTACAGCTGGTATTTAAGCCGCTGCTGTTATAAAGCAGGCGGATTCATAGATCCTGCATGTAATTAAGTTGTCAATACACGACAAACCACCGAATTTAGTATACTGAATTTATAACTTGTGTAGCGTTAGGTATGTATGTCTTCTCTATCCAAGATTTTAATGACTGACTGACTGACACGTCTAAAACATTAATTGCTTCAATTGGATCGCATATCAGACGTAACAATTTGACATTGACATCGTATGTCGTAGGAATAATTATGGTTTTCAAAATTAAAATGTTACCATGTAAACAATCGACAAGAGAACAACATTATAAATACCCTGAAATAATAGAGATTGTATGTAAAAGTATCCGTATAGTATAACCGTATCCGTGAGTAGTAAGTAGTATGATTAGGCCGCCATTCCATTTGTCAAAAAAGTTTCAAACTAGGGGACATGGCGCTGAAATTGACAGCTGTCAATTTTACTTTACTTTTATGAATGTACACTCCACTATTTATTATACAAAAAAAATCTATGCTGACCATAAAAGTATTCTCTATAATATACCTACAACATTATTCTACGGACACATAAACCTCTAAAGCCATTATCAGACATTATAAAACTATCACACAGCGGTACACAGCCTGTTCCGGAAAATTAATAGGAAATCTTCTTTCCGACGTTATTCCTTCCGGATTTGGAAAGGAAAATGTATGTACACTATAGGAAATTATGAGATGAGCAACTTAAGGAAGTTTCGTAAGAGTAATTAAATCTCGGTTTGGCAGGCGTGTTGGCAGAGTGACTGATGACTGATGTATGGCATATTGGCAACCATTATTTAGAAAGGTAAATTTTGATGTGCAATTTGGGCTCCATGGCAAATAATTGTTGAATTGGAAGTACTGGTTGATAGAGATAAAATAAAGAATACCTATTTACGGGCAGGATTTTTGAACTGATTTCGAACAGGAAGCAACCCTCATAATTATTTACTACCTAGATTGTAATCAGTCAAACAGACTGTAAAAAGACATACTCACTAGCGATTCTTTGACCGATCATGTAACACAGATTCACGTACAAGTTGACTATGGCCATAGAAAAGCTTAAAAACTTTTGTTTTCTATGTTCGAATATACGCCTTAGAGCAATCCGTGTACTGAAGCTAAAACACTCACTAGGGCGTTTGACATGTCTAGGTCTTTTCCTCAAACTATCGTTAAGGCAAAATTTTTACTAACTAATTTGACAACTGTCAAGTTTGACAGCTGTCAAACTCATCAGTCTCATGCTTATTTTTCCTGTTTAACAGGACTAAGACAAACACAAACAAGAGAGCAATATCCCCCTTTAGCTAAGCTACTAAAAGGTTATTATTTTCTTAGTGTGTAGTACCTAGTTAAGTTATTATTTCTCGTGTCTACAGCGCCAGCGATACATTCCTATACACCTACCGAGATCATGGACATACCTACTACAGATAGTACACACGCAAGTAACTATTGTTCTCCATTTTGTAACAATGTGCCTCATGGTAACACTATTGTATGACTTTATTTACTAATAAATATCAATTTCTAAACTGTTAATCAAAAATCAATTTTGTTGCGATGATTTAAGGTAGGATTTTATTAGTTTTAGTGAATGTTTCTTATTTTAGTTGCAAGCTGCGTGAATGTTATGGTGTTATTAAGGAAATGCCATGGATTCGTGTATTGTTATGAAGACGTTGAATTAGGAACATTTGTTAGGTACGTTTGTACGGCCATAGCATTTTTTGGAATGTAATATGTATTTTTTTTTATTAGTCAACATAACATCTTTTATGGAACTGTAAAAACCTTTGTCTTACATCCGGTTTGTGAAAGGAGGCTTAATCAACAAAACAAAAAATAATTTTAAATAACTCACATTCCCATTTACTGTTGTGTTAAGCCATCAACTAAGTACATAATAATCGATGTGATAGTATTTCTGAAATTTTAATTTGAAAATTCCCTGTAAGGAGGAATAATGTACTTGAGTATCTACATTTTACTTGCAAATTATTTTATCATAAATTACAAGATAGTAAGCATAGAACAAAATGTGAAACATACATCAGATAAATAATTAAAATAAATAGAAACTAGATAACCTGTACTAAATACATAACACATAATTTAAAACTAGGTAACAGTATTAAAACACAGGTTTTTATGACAATACCAGGTAGTAAACATAACAGAACCAGGCTCAAGGTTTAAATTCTTAAAATCATTTAAAAATACCAAGTGGGTACACGTCAATTAACTAAGCTTGTAATTAATGTGTTATCTACTCTAGATAAATATTACATATTCATATTTATAAATCGTTTATAACTTTTTTATGTGGTCGGTTAAAGAATGCTGATGTGCCTTGACCTAATCAGCAAAAAAAAAACATTATATATGGCCAGGGAAGAAATGCTGACTGACGCAAGAAATAAAGGATGTAAGACTAGGCAATATGGTCAAAAGGTTATAGCCTTCCCCTCGGGGCTAATAAATAAAAAAAAATGTTGACTGGATATTGTATTGGAGACTTAAGAGTCAATGGACACATAGTAGGAGAGAAAGAAAGAGAAGAGCTCGTGGCTAAGTAATTGCAGCCGTACGGTTTTATCTACGAGGTTAAGCAGCGCTTGCTGAGGTCGATCCGAGGATGGGTTTCCAACACAGATGGGAAAAGGCTTGGCAGATTGATTTCTAATATATGTTTACCCTTGACTAAACCACAACTGATAAGCACAGCCTCCGTACCTCATTCTGGCAACCTTGTGCCCAGCAGTGGGCGCGGCATACATACATAATCACTGTTATCTCGACTTAATAACCGTGGGCCAGCTCGTGAGATGGTTTTACTTGATTTATGACTGGCAAGTTGAACTTTTCCTTCAGAACGATGAAGTAACAATTACTTGATGGACGTCCTAAGACATCTTTTTATCTTTTTTTATTTATGTACCCAAAAAACTTAAATAAGAGAAAAGAGCACAAAGGTACTGCTTATTTATTGAGAAACGAAAGATGTACACACAAAATTACAATTTACGAAGACATTAAGTTTAGGATTACTGCACTTCTTCCTGAGGACCAGTCTTTTACAAGGAGCGACCGCCTTTTTCGAAAACTCAGTAACTAGGTTACACGAAACCCCTTGGCAAGTCTAGTTTGAGATTTCTAGGCTTCAGACTACTCGTATCGACTGTCAAAGAAGACAATGATGACAGCTGGGAACAACGAGTGCGGTTACCAAAACAAGACCTTTCTTCTTCATGATTATTTGGTCTATTCTGAAAAATTATATCTCAATTTTCTGTTAAAATTTTTGACGTTTTAATTGTATTCATTCTACGCATAAGAAGCTACCGGTCAGTTACGACAGTTACTAATATTCACGTTAACCTTTTAAACTAGGTTCAATATGTTTCTTACAAATTTAAACCTTTGGACGGATCGTTACTTGGCTTACCGTTCGTTTTCTTACGATAAACTGATTCTTGATAACCTGAGATTCTCGTCTCAGCGGTCACTTACCTGTAAAAAGAAAAATAGCAACGTAAGTGGTGTGTTTTATAAAAATAAAACATAGAAATACTTAATAAACAGTAATATAATAATGATCAGACTTTCACGGCTAGAGTTTAACGTCATTTTGGATTAGTATTGTTATATATTGTATGTATGTGTATGATTTTGACATTATAGAACTTGTAATGGCTTATGGATAAGACATATTAGTCAAATTACTTTTGCAAAGGGTGTCGGTTCAAATAAATTTCTGAAAAAATAGTTATGTTAAAATAGCTAGTCTAGTCACATGGTCTACGACCCTGAAGTAACATTGAAATCTTATAGCGACAGGACGTCTGGGCTACCCGGAAGACTACTTTGTTAACAATATGAGCAACCCATAAAACAACAGTAAACCGACAAACAGAAGGAAAGTAAACATTTTTACGGTAAAAATACAACATAATAAAATAAGATCATAGTAGTGTATTATTAGTAGTCGCGATTAGCCTGCACTCCTGCAGTCAATGATCGAAAGTGAACGTGTACGCACACATACGCGCGCCGCGTGGGCATCGCGACACGTGCTTTGTGTCTGTGTGCGTATCGCGACACGTGTTTTGTGTCTGTGTGTGTATCTCGACACGTGCTGCGTCTATGTGTGCTGCGTTTGCGCCGCAAGGAAGTAGCGATTCGCAGAGACATGAACGATGGAAGTGATCTTGTCACGTAGTGATTTCTCCCATTTATTTTATGATTTGAATGGAACTTTGTGGGGGTTTTCTTGGGTCATTAAAGCTTATTTTGTAACTTCCAAATCATCGTAACATTAAAAAAAAACATGTAAGAGTTTTTAAACAGGGTGAATTATATTTTTTAGATGGGTAATTTGGAAGCTTGATAAAATTTTAGTTGGTAAGATTTCGTAATTATTATGTGTACAAGTATGACTAACACATTCAATAAACTCAGGCGTGCTCAAGATAAAATCATGTAAAAATTCTAAAAAGATAAAATATTTCTATCGCTTCCAGTAGATTCGATATCAATCGTACAACCAAGTAGCAGATAGATCACGACCGACAACAGTTACGGTGAAAATCTCGACACGAAACGAATTGTATTATCGTTTTAATATCGATTTTATATCGATTACGTCCGCAGAAAATTGTCAAGGAAACCGCAATTCTGTTAATTTTGAGACACCGGGAAATGGGAAAAGTTGCAGAATCGCCGATTAAATTTTGTCAATGTAAAAAGCACTCTATTGTTAGGTCGATAGTGTACATATTAAAACACAGTTTTGGGTGAAATTATAAGTGAATATCCATCAAGTTATGCAAAAGATTAAAGGATTACGATAATAAATAAAAATAATAAATGTTAAAAGTTATTTCAACAAATCTCTCTCTTGGGGCCTTGAGTTCAGTATAGCTCGCCAAGTTATATTATTTAAAATTCTGAATACCTATGATTAAAAATGTATGCTTGTAAAGCGATTTGAACACCGTCAAGCATATTTGATTGGGAAATCTTCAATCTACTTGAGGAAACAAGACGTGAAATTTTTTCTAAGGCAGATTGAAGATTTGAATGAAAGTATTATAAAATGTTTACCCTCGGTTCCTGAATTGAGAACTTGTCGAACACTAGTATTGTACGTATGGACACTTATAAATCTTTAGTAATAAAGTAGAGTTTGACATTTAAGAAGTTCTTTACTTACATGAGAAATCAGGGGTTATTAAAATAACCCTTGGTTTATCAAATTAAGCGTGTAATTTTCTTTCAGGTCACAAAAAGTATTTTTGTCTCTAAAATGCCCTTTAAAGTGAAAAAGACAGCATTAGATTTAACATCGACTCAAAATAAAGCTGCAAACTCAGCCTTAACCGTCTAGTTATGTCGTTAATCAAATCTTACATCACAAGAGTTATCAAGACCACACGTGTTAAGATAAATCCTCTCATAGAGAGCTGTCAACAACTCGGGCAAAGACCTGAAGAATCAAGATCACCCGTTTGCTACAGTTGTTATCATAGCAACCATAAAGCAGCCAAGTATTTCTCATTTTTATTTTAAAATATATATTTTGTTAAACAAGCTACTGGTACTATTTATTGTAATGTTATTAATTTAATTATTTTCTACTATTCAAGCTCTTTCGTTTTATCAGATGAAAAGCCTTGCCTTGGGTGAAAAAAAAATGTAATCCGCCATCTTGGAGCGGCGGCCATATTGGAATTGTTACAATATTGTGTCTTGCATATTGTATTCACCAGTCACCGGAATCAAAGGTGTATGCAAAATTTCAGCTCAATCAAATACCAACAAATAGTCGAAAAATGGTTTGCAATTTTTGACGGACAACTTACAAACATCCGAATAGTGCAGGTTTAATAAAAGGTTGTAATGAGACTCAGTAAAGAAATGCTATACTATTGTGTTTGTAGTTTTATATGCAGAGCAGTAACCTTCAGATGACTTCTCCTTATGTCAGACTAACCCATCAGTGTTCCATCAAATACCCTTAATGTTCCAGGGTCGAAGTAACTCTTTTGAACAATCGTGAATGCTTCATCTAGGCTGATATTTCATCCTATCACTCATAAACTTCACTACGTCACTACGGGGTTTCAACTGAAAACTAGCGCTGGGTGTCTGACGCTCAGCAAACGCTGAGATGGTAACCCTTTCGGCTCAACGCAATTTTATTCTATATTTTCTTCTCTTAATCTGTATTTGTTGTATTGTGTCAGTGTCGAATAAATGTTTTCTTTTCTATTTTGATACGGAGTTCCAAACAGGATCAACTATGGTGATGCTTATCGTCACAGATTACGTACTACCAATTGAATGAGAAAGTCCAAGGATACTGAATCATAAAGGCAAATGTCAAACAGTAACAGTACTAATTTAAAAAGAAGATGATTGGGCTACTAAACTTTACATTTATTAGCCCAAATGCCTATCACATCTGATCGATTCTTCAATTTTACTAGCTTTGCCCTAATAATTACTAATTATTTAAAATAAATAGTTCATTTTACGAACCATACACTCAATATTATTAGTTGACCTATGGACAGAAAACCTATCAAAACCGAACTATGTCAGTACTACCAACCGAACGGTCAAATCCGAGGCTCTGTTGTAACACCGCCGCAAGCACATTGGTTCATTTGCTGCTGACCTTTTGAACTGGCTGGTCACCTGCTGTGTTGATGTGGACACCTTGTCTCTGGTATTTTATTAGTTAAACGCATTAGCGACTGATTGTTTTGAAGAAACGACGCCTTTGATTTCAGACTATAACAGCTTATTTTAAATGCAGCACGCTTTCTGACTGTATTAGTTTTTATTGCCTTTGAGAAAGTGTCTAGTTTAAATGTAGACTGCATTTTAAATGACTAACATTAGTATTGTTGGGTTGGATAACGATGCATCCCTATTTTTTTTACTAAGAGTGCAAAATGCGTCATGTTGCAACAAGGACATATTTTTGAGCAAAAGTAGATTGTTGTAACTAAAGATATAATTATTAGTGCTGTTTTTTCAAATGCATTTGTCATAACGATAATAAAGCATTAATAACATGATCTTTTGATAGAAACTCTCAACGTAAAGAATCACCAATACAAATAGCTGTCATTGTCTGCAAGAGCTAACAACATATGGATCAAAATCATTCATAAAAGTCTTTAGAACCTTAAAAAGGTTATACTACCAGGATCTTAGCTCCAGCAACTTTCTACGTCAATTCATCAACCCTATTCTCAGTAAACCCGACAAAGAATGGAACAATGTAGCGTCAATATGCAAAAAAGATACAAGATATAGTGCGACAGCCTAGGAAATGCAACCTACACGCGACGTGAGCATGTGTGCATCAGTTGTGTGTGTGCATGAACTGAGTATGCGCATGAGTTTGTGTGAGTAAGAAACAGCTGATCGACGAGTTTTATGCCATAGAGAAAGATGGAAGTATTAAATTGTTTGTTTGTATACCGTCTAGTGTTTTTTTTAAATTTATGGACGCACTTGACTACAATCTCACCTGATAGAAAGACAAGATGTGGTCGACGATGGAGCACGCTCGCATAGAAGTAACCTATTAACGCTTGACTTAATACCTAGATTGCAATGTTTACTTTTATGTTTATGAGGATTTTTCCTTAGTGACATTGGCTTTACTCTTTATATTAATTTGTGTCGTCTGCTGCCGAAGTTTTCCGAGGCCATATTTATTTGTATTGCATAAATTGTATTGTGTATCGGGCTGACTGATGTCTGCAACTCCACGTCTAAGCTCATATTTTGCATACAGCATTTTTATTTGTATGTTATCTTTTGAAACGTGTTCTTACAATACATCTTATTGATGGTACGAATACTGCAACTAAATTCGATTAATATTAAATCTTATTATTATTATCTGTAAAACGTAACCTAACTTAACTTTTGACCTTAATTTTTTACTTTCATGGAACAATCAAGTAGCAGCCATATTTTTACAGCCACAGTATAGCTGGCAACCAAACATACCAGAAAGTTGGCAACATTGCGAACTTGAACAACGGTATCCACGTATTTGGCACATTGACATAACTTCTTAGCGACCCTGCCTACGCGGCGTTTAGCGACGAATTAGATAAATATTTATATTTTTGTGAAAAAAATGTAGGTAAACAAATTTTAGACTTATTGATCAAAGCATAGAAAACTGACTCAATAGTTTTTAGATAAAGTGACATTATATCAGAGATACAAATTGTCAAAAAGTTTAAAGTTGCGCGATTGACATGAGTTACTGTATTGACTTTAGACGCCAGTAGAATGATATTTTGTCTTACCCTATGTGCAAATTCATAGACAATGTTACAGGGAAAATAAGCGACTAGACCGTTAAGACCAGAAAGTTGTTGAAACTTATAGATATAGACTATACCTACTGCCGGTCGATTCTTCTATATAATCATGATGTGACGTGATCACGAAGTGAGCTGTCATTCCATCTTGATTATACGGATTATATGATAGGATTATATTTCACAAAAGTTGTAAGTAATACGAAACACCTTACCGACCTTATCTTAATCAAAATCGTTGTGGTAAAATTTAAACTTGTCATATGAACTCGACTAGCTAACTCAATCTAGATTGTTCGGCTTGAGTCATGACTCATGTAATTAATAGGGATGGACAATGTTAAAAAAACATAGAACTTTTCAGTATCTCAGACATCTAAGAAAACATTTTAACTTGGTGTGCAAAGTTAAAATACTTTCTTATTATAAATCTAATAATCTACCTATGTGTGCACAGATACACACAAAGGAACAAAAACAAGGAGACTTTAAAATTACATCATTACAAAATACCAGACAACTAGTAGTTGTCTGACGCTGGTTTTTAACTGAACGTTAGTGCTGTCTTCCCATCACGAAAATATAGATAAATAAACTCCAAAAGAGCGTACAATACAATATTCTCAAGCTAATATTACATTCCCTCTCCGACTTTAAAAAAAGGAGATCCACAATTCACGACGGTCTTTAAAATTTCATAATAACGTAGTATTCACATTACAAATTGAAAATACGATGATATAAGAATCAATTGTTAGCACTCGTGGTTGACTTATTGCNATCCCTATCCGACTTTAAAAAAAGGAGATCCACAATTCACGACGGTCTTTTTCTAAAAATTCGCGTTACGCTACTGACATTAAAATTTCATAATAACGTAGTATTGACATTACAAATTGAAAATACGATGATATAAGAATCAATTGTTAGCACTCGTGGTTGACTTATTGCACAGAATATCCGCTCTCTTGAGTGTGTTACATAAGGCAGAGTTTTGAATGTCGGATGGAAGCAAATTTATGTCTGTTTATTTGTTTATTTGTTTATGTATCACAGGTTTGGCAATTGTTTATTTCATGATGAAAATGGATATCTGTTGCCATGGTAACGACTTTAACTCTTTTTACCGATTCACCTTTTAAAGATGCTCAGCCGGACGATTCTGTTANGAATTTATGTCTGTTTATTTGTTTATGTATCACAGGTTTGGCAATTGTTTATTTTATGATGAAAATGGATATCTGTTGCCACGGTAACGACTTTAACTCTTTTTACCGATTCACCTTTTAAAGATGCTCAGCCGGACGATTCTGTTAACATTTCATCGTGAGAACTTAGGTGGAGTGAGCTTGAAAGGAACTGTCATATCACCTTGATTGTATGAATTGACAGCTCACTTCATGTTCGTTTCACCTAAGTTGTCATGGTGAGATATTTACAGAATAGCACTACAGGAATAAAATCACATTACGTCATCCTGAAAGAACGCCAATTCTCGCACTTGTGGGCCGGACACACCCCAAAGCGGTCTGCGTTCTGCGATCGACTTCGTCGTTCCACATTCACACAGCAAACAGTCTAGAAATTTGGAAATCAGTAATCTTTAGCAGTGATAACACATCATACGCTCTTTTGACTGAAAACCAAATGTCTCGCAAATCATGAAAAGAACGTTTGTCTCTCACTAATTCAATAAACTTTTCGATCTCGTCGGACTTTTCGGCTTTTTCAAAAAATGGAACTCACAAAAACTTGTCAAAATGTAGGGAAATAAGAGGTGATTTGGACAGTGTACGGATGCGAATGCGAATGCAAACGAAATGTTCCTTAAAAATACGAGACTTGCCCCTCTGATTTTCAGCAAATGATCGGTACAGTTTTTGAGAGAGCTTTTCTTTAAAAAAAAATATAGGTACGGTTACTTCTTTCGCTAGGTACTATTTAAGTCAAACATTACAAATATTACTTATATCTAATTTTTACGTCTAAATTCAAATACAGGGCTAGAAAAAAACGTCTTAAAATCTCGACATTACTTCCTCACCTTCGACATTTCCAAACGCATCTTCACAACGACCCAGTGACAGACATCTTCTTTCATAACCTACCTATCATCGGAGATCTAACTTTCAATTTATTGAAAGTTTTTTCTCCTTGATCATCGACCACGGCAACAGCTGGTCGCCTTTGCGACCACGTTGAGATTGCGACACAGTGAGAGGTCACACTAAGCAGACTGATTGTTGTTGATCGGTTTCAGTCGCTGGCTTTGTGCTGGGTTCTGACTGGGCGAGTTGACTTGAACTTGTCTTAGGAGAAAAGTAGGTATTGTATAGGTAAGTGACGAATGGTGAGTGACGAATCGGCAAGTGTGATTTGTGGTATTTTATAAAATCGCAGGGTAAGGAGAATTTCGAGAATAAACTGCTTGATTTTCTTGTGGCACCGAAATTACTATTTGTTGGCTTTATTGATGGTTAAAAAAAATCATTTGCTTTTTATATTTTCGTCCATTTATACATATACAGCGGTATACCAGTGTTTTAGAGGGAACCACTGACTATTAGATTCAGGTGAAAATATTGTGATATAATGACAGTTTCTTGTGATAATTTCAGGTTCTATTGTCTATTTATCCAACAAATGCAGCCTTATCGACTCTTGGGAAAATCTATCCTCCTAAAGTATTATTTCTATTCTTAACTAAAAACACGTCTGATATAAATTGTCGACACAAAATTACCCACAGATTTTACCAATTAGTTTCAAATTGATACAAGACGTATACGACAAAGCGATGTCTGAACCCGCCATAACCACAAACCACAACTATCCTATTGTATCACTGAAAAAAAAAGCTTATTACCAACCAGCTACCGATTATGTAAACTAAATAGTGATGCACCTAGAGCTGGGCAAAAAGCGGTAACGTTACACGTAACAGGTAAAATAGCGGGTGAAATGTAACGCGTTATTGAGCAACGGTTACGGAGGACAGTGATTCGATCGTCACGGTTTGTTCTTGTTGCGTCATATATAATTAGATTACGAGGTGATCGGCATGCAGTTACCTACTCTATTTTTGCTGTATGGTGGATTATCCAGTGCAGATCCCGTCTTAGATTAATCAAAGCGGTTCGCGGTTATGGAGATGTCAAATATGGCTGTTACATCTCTAGTTGGCCAATGCTCACCTCCAATTTGAAATAGGAATTGAAAAATAGGGAAAGAAACTAACACCCGTGGTTTTAAGGGTTCCTTACCGTCAATACCATTTTTCTAAAGAACGCGTGAAGGAATCAACATATTAATATCAGGTACTCAAGTCTGCTACCCCTCAGAGCAGTGAAAAAATGAACTTCTAAGTCAACGCAATCTAATGATAAGTTTATGCTCCGTTTATGGCGCATTTGACATTCGCAAGGGAATCAAAACCTTCAATCAAAAAAGGGGACTTCCCGTTGAGCTGGAATCATGAAATTTGGCAAGAAGATAATAATTGTTTCAGTACAACTTACAAATAAAGGAAAAAGTTTGAAAATTGGCAATTAGTAGTTTTATCAAATTAAAATTATTTTTTTGCGATTACAAAGTTATGTTTTCGGTTGAAGAATTGACCGTGACGCTCATTGGGAGAACTTTTTTTCAACAACCAAGTTGTCCTTCAATCTTACTTGCTTTTGTCAGAGTAATGAGAGTGCTGCCATAGATTATAAACTTTCGTAGGTAATGTTAACTCGGCAAAAATAATTAATTATTATAAGACTCGATCGAAACCTTCGGTGCGCGAGTCAGACTCGCAGTTGTCCGGTTTTTTTAAGTTCTGGCAATAGACATTTAAGCCGTTTTTATGCACCCGTTTATTTCCTAATACCTACTTTTAAATTGCCTATTTTCTGATTTGATACGCACATAATAACATTTAATGTGCGTTATAAAAAAATGACATTGAGTCATAAAAAACAGGTAATCTTATGCTAAACTCGTCAAGAAAAAAAAGCTGAACTGCATTGTTAAAACCAAACTTTCAAATACGTTCGAAATTTTAGAACATTTTATTTAAGTGTATTTGATTTAATTTAAATAATCATTCTAACTTCCTACACAAAGTGCACAAAGAACAATCTAAAAACTGAACGTTTGTTTCTATGTGGATCGTAATTCGAGGTAAAGTCTTCAAATGTGCATGGTGTTGTCACTGCCATTTATGATAATCTAAAATACCAATGGAATTTGAACTTTGTTTTGTATGAAATAAAGTGTTTTTCAAAAATGTTACAATTTCTAAATATAATTTTAAAATTTCACACCACCCATACGCACAAAACATTTTGGGAATACTTTCATTGTGCGTACGCTGCTTACAGCTAAGGAGTGGAATTCCCTGCTCGAATCTGTGTTTTCTGATAGCTACATTCTAGGGGTCTTCAATTCAGAGTGAGTAGGTTCTGTATGACATTGGACGTAAAAGAATAGCTCCATCCCATCACTTCCCGTGGGTGTCGTAAGAGGCGACTAAGGGACTCACCAGAAAATGGGCAGTAGCATTCTCTGTACATTGTAACAGCTACACTGCAATCGCCAACCCGCCTGCCAAGCGAGGCCTATGTCCAGCAGTCGACGTCTTTCGGCTGATATGATGAGTGCAAGCGTCGAACTCATCATCGCTTATCATCAAGTGAGATTGTGGTCAAACGCGAGCGTATCAATAAGAAAAAAATATTATATTTACTACATACATCCTCCACCAGTTAAAGGACGAGTTCTTAAAGTAAGCTATTACTATTAAGCTCTTAAATTTAAACTTCGAACTACGACCTATTGCTTCGGACACCATAAACTATTACAGAGTAGTGTTGACATTGTAGACCTGACTCGGACGAAACAAGCCAGTGGCCTGACATTTCCCAAGGGTTACTTGAGGTTAATTGTGAATATTATAATTTGAGCTGTTAACATTTATGAACTATCGATTAAATCTTATTAAACCCTAGTGATGGGAATTGTAAAACGTTGAACAGTAGATAACAAAATGTTTACATTGAAAACTACACAAGCAACATTTACTATGCTATCTAGAAGTTCACACTGTAGCAAAAAAATGCAGACCTTTTCATTAATTCAATTTCAAATCGTTTTTATTACAATTGCAAAATTTCACAAAAGTTCACGGTCAATTTTCTTGCTTATTTTCAGCTTCTTTGCGCAATTTATCTTTTTTTTAATCTTCTTGGAGAGCTCCCGTGTCAACTAATTCAAAATCAATTTTCACAAATATACAAACGGAAAATATTAGATTTTGCCAGGACCTTATAAAGTATAAAGTAAACATATAAAAAAATGACATCAAAGTAATCCATCAACGGACGTGAAGTGTGAACAACGTCAACGAAAGAAAAAAACAACATAACCACGTAAGTTTAAAATTCGAACGTGACAACACCAAATCGGAACCGTCACCAAGAAAACAAATGACAGTGACAAGACGGTGTGAATCCAAACGGTTCGCAATACAATGCTGGTTGCGCAACACCGCTGTTTACTACAAACTGATTATAACTTGCATTGAAATTGCAACATATCGTTGTGCACATCTGCGATGCCCACGCTGTCCGCTCAACCGTACGGTTGCACAAGGAGCACGCTCAAAAAATGTATAATAATATGACTTGGACGTATGTAAATTAATTCATGTCGCTATTGTTTAAGATTTATTTTTCAAACAATTTGTTTCATGAGTTTCATTAACTGTTATTTTCAAGTTTGGCCAATAACTTAATGGCTGGCGAAATTGATATTTCTTTTGTAATCTTAATCGCTTATAATTTATTTGGTAATATTTGAATTTTAAAATGACTGGTAAAATAACATAGACTCAACAATTACCAGTAACTAACTTCCCAACACTAAACACAACTCAAACGTCAAAAAGATGTCAAACAACCATAAACAAAGCAAAAAAATCAGAAGCTTTTTTTAGTTTGGAACTAAAAAAAAAATACTTGTTCGACCATAGATGGCCTTAAGTTCACCAGGGCTTTGTACTCTAAAGTGACTTATTCATATAAGAAGACAGGCGTACATTACCGTATTCATATTATGAGTATGCTTACAAAGAGTACATATGTAAAGTGAGTCTCGGCTTGAGAGATTATATCGCTCAAACTTGCTTGGAGCAATTCTTTCACTTTAGTATTTATTTATTCCGGTTCGTTCAGGGTCTGTTTGGTCATAAAATGTTGTTGTAGGGACAAATTTAAAATGTTATGACAAAACTGGCTATTCACTGAATCGCCAGTCACTCTATTTTCGCTTGTAAAATATTTATGCACTATTTTTCGTGAGGTTAGTCCAGCTGGACCTATGGGTAACTTTTTTTAACTCAATGAAACTCAACGATATCAAAACAAAACACCAAAAAATGTTTAAGTGGTCTCAAATTCATAACTTATTAACTTCAGTAACTCAGTCAAATGTTTAAAAAAAAGCTGACGTTACCCTTTAGCTTCTTTGTTAAACCAAACAAAAAGTTAACAAAACATTCAAAGTTTTGACGTAAAAAATGACATTGTAGTCCCATTTGTCCAATTAACATTTAAAAATAATAATAAAGGCAAAGGTCATGAGATCGGAAGTAGGGCCAGTTCGCCAGTTACGTCATTGGCTGGCCAACTTTCGTCTGCATACGCTCGCGCAATCTACGTTACACTTATCGAGAGATACATTGCTAGTTGAAATCGTGAGTGAATTAAACCGTGGTTCTGTTTCTACGAGCTGAGATTTAATTTTGCTGATATTTTCCAGAAATAAACAGTTATTTTTTTCAACTAAGCAGTCAGATGTCTATTCTATTCTATTTTTGTGTATGACAATGATGCCGATGTCGACAATTCTGCCAATGTCAGATGTGCTATAGAAAAACATGTGAGACCAAAGACAACAAACAAAGATTTTTATAATTTTGTCGAATAAAAACAATCCGTTGCGATTTTTGCGTTCTAATTCCATGCGTTTTTCTCGGGATGAAGATGACAGTGGGAAATGTTGCCAATAATAAACAAAATAGACGACAATTTTTTTTCGGCATTTCGTCCCGGTGTCTGATGTTTCTATTGGTCGTTTATCTGCCCGTTAACGCTATTTGTCATAAATCCATTGTTGGTTAGTAGTTAACTGACAGATAAACGACCGATAAAGTAGCAAACCGGGCATAAGGCAAAAAACTAACTTAATAGGTATTGTATTAGTATGTTGTGGTTTAATTTTAAGTTTGGGTGTGTGACATAGCTATCGCATGAAGACCTGTAATGGTAGTTTTAAGGCAGTTAAATAAATAAATAAGACGAAGACTACCATCGTCGGAATTTAAATGACCTACATCAGCCAAACTTGAAACAGATCTAAATTCATTTCAGCTCCATTAAGATTACAAACGAAAGGCAAAGTAGTTACAAATGCATTCAAAATCTTTTCAGAGATAGCTTAATAGATTTCATGCAAACCAAAGTACATTGCGCAATAATATTCGTGCACTAACCTACTTTTCAGTCACGAAAACAAACAGACGGACAAAATTGAACGTTAATGTTTCCGGAAGTTGTGCAGAATGCCCGGCGAATGTCACTTTGACCAGTAAATGTAAAATTAGCTTGTTATACAACAGTTTTGTAAAATTAATATAAAATTGTTGTGACCTTTAGGATATGTTATTATTGTAAGAATTCCGTATGTAATCTTGTAATCAGGTGAAGTGTATGTAATCAAAATGAGAATAAAATATTGTACCTTTTTTGGGATGATAAATATTCTAATGACTTCTTCCGCTCTGGGTGGAGCGGAAGGGAGTGTCAGACTCTTACTGACTAAAACCGTGCGCCCCGTGCGTTCCAGGGCCGCAGAAACTATTTCGAATAATTCCGCAACCCTGGCAAAACTATAGTAACTAGTACCTACCTACTGACTTAAGAATAACACGGAATGTTTTGATTTCGACTTTTCAGGGCTGGTATTGGAATTGTCGGGCGGCACATCCATGAAGATTTCAACACCTGGTCAAAAAAATGGCTCCTAAAATATACTCAAGTTGGAACTATTAGGTACTTTAATCATTTGTAGTCTGAGATTTCTACTTTAGATAACTATTTTATTAATAGCTCCAATAATTAATCCGCCAAAGCCATAACAATAAACTAAAACTAGTTTAAAAAACATATGTCCATACATTTAAGGGTACCTAACACATAAAACCTGTATCACTCATATTACATTACATTATCTTATTTATGGACATATCATAGCAATAATTTCATTGTTACGCCCATTAGCATAAACAAGATAAAATCATTAATATTGTTATACAAAAACATATTGGACTTACGTTAGGTATATTCGTTCTCTATTATATGGGATTTGAACATACCAACGAAATGTGAGTGTACTGTAAGCATACCTTTATTTAATCTAAACTTAAATTTGTCGTTTCTAAAGTACGAGAATTGACTTTCTGGTGATATATGCATTTTATATTAGAACGTCATAGTATTCTTTGATACTTTTATGTAAATCATGTAATATTGCAACGAACTTTATCTAATTGATTTGTGGAAAACCATAGAAAGGCATAAAAATCAATCCTGAGTAAGTTACGTCAAATATAAGTAGATATAAGTCAACCTTACGCTCTACGTTACATTTTAAAGACACGAAAACAAAATACATTCGTTTTAATCACAAACGTCAATGATATTTTAAAATTAGAACTTTTTTTTAAAGATCTTCAGTTTTTTCTTTTTTTTTAATTGAAATTAACATAGAGGCTGAGATTTCCGGCTCAGAAAAGCAAAGGTGTCAAGTACCAAAATCCACAAAAGTTGTCTTCAACGCAAAATATGAAGGATTTTAAAGTCTTTATAAAAAACCGTCTCAGGCAGAACCTAAGTATATTTCCATCTTAATTAAAACAACGTCACTGCAGTTAAAAACCGTACTACTATACATATGAATAAAGCAATAATATACGTACCACAACAAGGAAGTGAACAGTCTGATTCATGGCTACATTATCGAAATAGCCGTTTTTTCACACAACGACAACGTACACTCGACCACGTAACAAGCTACGCAGTTCCAACATAAAGTGACCTGATATTGTGTAATCTCTCCGTACTATGACAGGTTAGCTTATACTAGAAACGTAATATATTGTGTATCGTGTTTTGTGCGACCAATCCGATATTAATGCGTTTAAAACCATCGCGAATGACCGTAGAAAATAGGATTTATTATTTATTTATATTTTTAAGAGTTATGATAAATCTTTTAAGAGTTGATTCTGAAATTGAATATTTAATCAAAGTTTGCATTGCAAAATGCATATGCATCTCTTGGGCTTTTGTTGTAAAATCAAACAACGTATAGTAATTTGCGAAACAAATTATCCTATCTCATTTATATAACCCACATAGGTGCACACAATGTTGACGACCACAAAGATCATAATAAACAATTTTAACATCAATGATCAAACTTCAAATTGACAATAAACCGCGTCCCGTTACAGGTCACCACAGTACATTGTACAACCTAAATATATCGTTATAAATATATTCACAGGCACAGATTATGCATAGCAGACAGAAGTGCGAAATCCAGCACATCTCTATTTGTGGGCACCGTTAAGTACAGCCAAAGAAACACTGGGAGAGTAAAGAAATGTTTAATATTGACTTATGATAATTTTACGTAATAACGGGCAGGTAAATAGTTGTGTGAATCCCATTTCTTTAATACGATGTATACGTCTATAACAACACTTTTATTAACGCAAATAATAACAAAATGTAAATCAAAATCAACATCAAAAACAAGAGTCGGCACTTCTTCATCGTCAGAGTTTTACATAAAGATAGTCCCCCAAAGCCCCCGTTACCACTTCCTAGTGCTTTATTTGGGGAAAAGAGTAGGTAAAAACTCCCGAGCAAAACATTTAACTGTTAAGTTGGAAGAACTTTAAGTATTTTAAAAATAACTTAAAAACTGCTATTCCTTTTGCTTGCAAGTTATGGCACATTCTTCATATCGATAAGTAAATCATCCATATAGACTTGTCAACAGGAATTTGATTGAAACCTCGGACTGCATCTACTTTTGCAACAATGGAAATATGGAATCACTCGCGCAAGTCTGTAACCAAACAATTGAATGCAGTTCTACCGATGTTCTTGTTGACTTACTAATCCTCTTGAGCCCTCCATATGACAACCACGGAAATACTTGTCCAATCAAATCCGAAACGATGTAAATATTTTTCAAGGAAGGAATATTTAAATGAAGGTAAACAGTTTCATCTACTTCTGCATCTTAAGTCGGAAAATGTTCCACGCTCTTGACTGCTTGGGAATTATTGTTTACAAGAGCTTGTAAATCTGCAATACCCAGAGTCGGCAGCATATTGTAAAGATCTGACTGGATAGAATTTTTAAGCGACTTCGCTCCCATTGTTTGATCTTATTATAATTAGCAGGAAGCCTGTTTCATTCAGCGATAGTGTAGTTAGTGAATCAGTGAAAACATTTTTGTAGTCGGATAAGTACTACCATAGGTTACTTCTTACAACAAACAATCAATTTTTCAGACATACACATATTAGATTTTTTTATATTTAAGCTTTTATTGACTTTTAAAAACCCATTTACAAATATAACTTAAATTAACAAATAGATGAAATAAATGTTGCAGTTCATAGATATGCGTATACGTCTATGGACGTATGGAGTCACCTGAGTCACAAAATGTTTAATAAATAAACACTCATAAATGTCCACCATTTCCATGAAACTATCTTCAATTATTATTTACCACACCTTTTCAATCAAATGTATTTTCTTTTCACACACTTGAACACCTTTTCTAGTTTTATTTGACTCGCGCGTACGCTTAGCAAAATATATTGACCGTTAGAGTACTTATTTGGAAATAAGCCTCTTGACATGGATTTTACCCGCTAATGTACTTAAGTGCAACGGTTTGTCTATGTTCATCATCAGTTTGTTTTAAAACTTGTTGTTGAATAACAGCAATATATATGAATAATTTACTCACATGGTGGTTTGACGTAGTAATGGTCTAAGCATAAGATATTATGGACTATGGTGACTCATCGCCAGAACTGCATCGATCGAAGCAAGGCCCAAATTCATTCCAGATTTTAGCNCTCATCATCAGTTTGTTTTAAAACTTGTTGTTGAATAACAGCAATAGATATGAATAATTTACTCACATGGTGGTTTGACGTAGTAATGGTCTAAGCATAAGATATTATGGTGACTCATCGCCAGAACTGCATCGATCGAAGCAAGGCCCAAATTCATTCCAGATTTTAGCTTGACATCCGAAAACAGTTCATAAAAGTAATTCTTGGTAGAAATGTCATGTTCTTCTCAAGAGAGTGTTTAGACTCTTTTGAGCTACTAAAACTTAACAACAAATTGTGACGGTATTTTCTAAAGATTTCCATTTCTAGGGCATTCCCTGCCAGAGCCCGATAGCTACAACCTGCGAGTCTTTAAGTCAGGCGGGCTACTCTCTTTACCTGAAGTCCGTAGTTTCGGGCTTAGTTGCGAGCGTATTCTACTCTGTATCACCTTCGTACTTACGATTAGTTCCGAACCCGAACTAAAATGAATGACAACACGATTTGACAGTAAATTTCAAATCGTGTTGTCATTAATTCGTAGTGGTTAGGTGATACGGAGTAGAATACGCACGCAACTAAGCCCGAAACTGCGGACTTCGGGCTTAGCGAGTAGCCTCCCTGATTTGATCGACCAATAATGCTATTTGAGCATCTTTACCAGAACAGTTAATCCTACATACATTAGAACATATGTAGAAATAAGCTAACGTGAAAATATGCACTTCTTAACTGCTCTACTTAGACCCTTTAGCACTTCTATTGTTATTCCTTCCCGTTACAATCCAAGAGCTTATATTAGGGACTCACGACACGTCTACAGACATACATACATGTATATATGTATATTATTGACGAGTGAACTCAGGTCGATGACCTAAGTACAGTTATCTTACGTTGTAATGTCCTTACTGGTCCGTACATGTCATTTCATTTACATTTTGGTTACATTTATGTTTGGTGTCAATGTTTTTTAGTAAAAAAGTTAATCAGCTTTACTGTTGTGTCTTCATAACAGTAAGTTCTATTTAAAATTTAACGTAAGTAGCATTTAACTTTTGCAGACAGTAGCTATTAAAAGATATCTTCTCAATCTCAAATCTATTTGTCAATATCACCTACCATTAGCAAAGAACAGATTAGAAAGGACGCCATTAAAAATTGTACAGCCAATGCAAGCCAGAAAATTGCCCCAATCATGAACTAAAAAACATTTCTAGCCAGAACTAAGTAACAAATAAACATTTCCGTATTTTACGTAACACATCTAGATCTTCTTTAGACCCTATTTTGTAAGCACAAAATGTACTAGTTGCACATACAACAAATCATTCTTTTGACAAGACAAAATTACGTAAAAGTTGCTAAAAAATGATCAAGATGTGTCCGTGTGTGCCCACAGTCATCGTAACGTTCATAGAGCAAATACAGGTATAGAGAGGTCAAACCTACCGTGTCAGNGGCTCCCACAGTCATCGTAACGTTCATAGAGCAAATACAGGTATAGAGAGGTCAAACCTACCGTGTCAGGGGGTCGAGTAGTCGGCGAAAGCATTGCAACACCGATTATAGCTTTTAAGAAGCGTCCATTGCTTCATACACACTTAAAGGTTACATGTTATGTAAGGTCTGCATGTGCATAGTTCTGTGGTGCGTCTATGAGGTAATTTTGTAGTGCATTCAGGATTTATGCTGTCTGTACCTTGTGTGATCTTTATTAGTTGAAAGGTTAAAGATGTGCTGATTTTAGTAAGAAAAGGTGGTGTAGTAACAGTGGATCTGTCGGTTTAAATTATGTAAAGGATGATGAGTTGAACTATTAAATTTATTTTTATGTAATAATCTGTTTGAATTGAAATTCGGTCATAATATTAGGCTGACCTGTGTGTAATGTTGGGAAAGGCTGGCTATTATTTTCTTTATTTTGCTAGCACAATAGTTATCAAGATCTTCGCCATTTCCTCCGCGTCATTGGTAGGTTACTTTGGTTACCACACCGACGTCGGCGACGATGATGACAACGCTCCGGAGGTGACTGAGGTAGACCTGAGAGCGGCGGTAAACAGGCTGAAGGCCAAAAATACCGCCCCAGGACCCGACGGCTTACCTGGGAAAGCCTGGGTCCTGGCCTTGGAGGCTCTCGGGCTTCAACTAAGGGGGCTCTTAAGCGCATGCTTGGAGAGAGGCCAGTTCCCACTTCGGATTAAGCGGGAGGACACGCCCGGGTGTCAGCACTGTGAGGATCGCCCAGAGGACACGG